>ML785760.1:873312-900235 GCA_009831015.1 Picea engelmannii | reverse complement strand
CTATTGTATTGATCTTACATTGCTCATAATAAAAAGGTCAGATCTTTGCTTGTGCTTTTACATCTTGAATATATTGTGATCTCCATGTGTTGATGAATCTTGTATGCACTTAATAACTCAATAAAGTAGTAGTAGTTAGTGATACCAAGAAAGAATTTGGCTTGGGATCATTACAAAGATGTGCCAATAATCTTCCTGCTGCCAGGTAATTTTCCAAGTCAGCGTACCAAGGTGGATTTGTAGTAACGACAAACAAATGCTCATCTGGAAATCGGTCTTTGACTGTTAAGGAGTCATCTATTTTGGGTATGCGGGATAGGAAGTCTGCGACAAGGTTTTATCTCCCGGGTCGATCTTTGATGGTGATATCAAATTCTTGAAATAATAACAACCATCTAGTGACTTGTCCATTAGTAATTGGTTTATTAGCCAGATATCTGGTAGCAGAATGATTAGTACATAGAATGACTGGATAGCCTGTTATATAATGACGAAATTTATTGATGGCATGTATAACAACTAAAATCTCTTTCTCTGTTACTGTATAATTAAGTTCAGCTGGATTAAGATTCTTTCTAATAAAATAAATTGCGTAAGGTTTCTTCTCCTCCTCCTGTCCAAGGACAGTGCCTATGGCAATATCTGATGCATCGGTGGAGATGTGGAATGGGATTTTCCAATTTGGTCCCCTCAACATCGGTGTTGTTGAGATCAACTTTTTGAGTCCTGCAAATGCCACATCACACTTGTCAAATCACTGAAATTATACATTACCAGTCAAAGCATGTAAAGGTACAACGGTTTTTGCAAAATTTTTCATAAACCTACGATAGTATCCTGAAGCGCTAAGGAAACTACGAACCTCAGTTTGTGTGTGTGGTGTGGGTAGATTAAGGATTACCTCTATCTTTTCTGGGTCTACCCTAATTCCATCTGCAGAGATATAATTCCCTAGTACTACACCTTCTGTCATCATCATGTGACACTTTTCGTGGCTTAAACATAACCTGGTTGCGATACATCGTTCTAGTATTTTCTCCAGGTTATTCAGTGCTTGATCGAAGTCGTTGCCATAAGGAGTTAAATCATCCATATAGACTTCAAGTCCTTCGCTGATCAGATCGCTGAATATGCTCAGGATGGCCCTTTGAAAGGTGGCTGGATCATTACAAAGTCCAAATGGTAATACTCTGTATGCAAAAGTGCCCCAGGGACATGTGAATGTGGTTTTATCTTGATCTTCTGGGGTGATCTGAATCTGATTGTGTTAGCACCAATTCTTGCAAGCAGGGTATTTCCTCCCATTTTTCAGATCCTTGATGTAGAATGCGAAGAAAGAGGGTGTGAAAACCCATCAAAGGCATTCCAGTCCAAGACCACAGCCTAAGCACCGAGTGCAGCCCATAGGAGAAGTCCATTTCCGATTTAAAAAATCAAGCGAGCGAGCGGTTTGATTTCAATGGCAAGGATCATTTGGAGAAGAATATTGATGGTCGGTGGGGAATCCTTGTTAACAGAGTTGCACCAGGATTAGCGCGATGGATAGTGCCTATATTACATGAAAGACAGGTTATCGGCCATCCATCCAAAGGATGCGTGGCGCGAAATCTAGTCGCGTCGGCATTTCGACATTCGGGAGTTCGAAGGGTGATGGTTTCTCGTCACTATACCCTGAACCTCGAAATGCCGAAAGCACCTAGAGTCGGGCCCATGGTCATGGCATTCGATCACAAGAGGCACAGACTTGGGAAAAGGGTGTTGGCGCGTGCCATGTGATGGGACAGGCCCCAAGTCACTGATGTCATATCAGCCGTCCGATCCAGTTGGGACGGGTGGTAGCCAGACGACGTTTTTGGGATCAGCATTTCGAGAGACAAGGGACCTCCCATCCACTGCGGCAGAAATCGTCGAAATGCGAAATATCGATAAGTGCTTTTGAAGCTGAGCCCATGATGCTAGCACTCGTTCACATCAAGCGAGCCTGATAATGGAGGTATCCCTCTTATAAGGTCAAAGGCCATATCGACTGTTCCTCTGAAGGACACGCGACACACATCTGTGTTCTCGCGGTTTGGTTAATTGGGATTTTAAGGAGGAAGTGCATCGTGAACTCCCGGTGCCAGAAACCCTGAAGGGATTGGAACCGTTCAATCTGAGGACACGCGTCGCAATATCTGAGCCATGAGTTCCCCACCCTGCCTGCCATATTGCTTCCATGTCGTTCCCTCCTTAGTTCAGTGCCCTCTCATATCCTGCCATGTCCACCCACATGGACCCTCCTCGGTGCATCGTCCTCATCGCCTCGACCTGTGTCCTCTTCAGATCACGTGGCATCCCTCAGTCGATGTCACAGTTTCCGCCACCGCCTCCGCAGTGTTCACACCTTCACCCCCTCGTCGCGCCCTCGTCCACATCCGCCACAGGGGTTCCCGCATAACAGTTTGACCATTCAGATGACCTAGGTGGCACCAGGAGGAGACCTCCACATCCCAGGAGGCAGAGTTGACTAAGACTGTTCCTGATCCCTAGATAGCAGTTATTGCAGTTGCGGGAGGTGGTTAAACATCGTCTCCGCTATAAATGGAAAGTCCGACAGAGGACTAAAAGCATGTCAACTCACCTACTGGACAGTCAGGGGTCCAATTGTGTCTACCAGAAGCGCACGATCATCCTAAGTTTGCATGTGCAGACTGTCAGAAGCCCTGCAAATGTAATTCTTTTATTGTTGTTTCTTGTTTTTGCTGCTGGGGTTTTTGTTGGAGTATATGAAGGCATTTTCACCATTTTTTGTAATCATCAATGGTAGAGCGAAGCTCCCGATTGTAAAGTTTTAGCAGACACTCTAGTTCTCTGGTTATGCATCTGTATGTAAGATTTCTTGTTTAATGACAGACAGTTTTCCTACCCCCATCTAGTTTTCATCTCATACCGAGGGAGTTCATGATTGACTGATTCACATGAATTATTGCAATTATGTTACGATAAAGGATTTATTGTTGCATTGTTGTATTCTCTGGTTTTCTGCGTTTGAAAGTAAGAAGATCTTGTGTTTAGATGTTTTCTCCTATAGTCTGTTAGAAACCTGATGTTGACAACAGACCTTTGCATTTCTCTTATACAAGTCTTCCCCCTATTCACCCTTACTACAACTCACTGTCTGAAGTTTATCTAAGACCTCACTTGCCCATGCATGCCTGGCCTAGTTTCAGAGTTAGAACAATATTGTTTTGAGTTAACTTCCATTCGATCACCCCTTTTTATAAACAAATCATGACATAAACTGATGGGCATCGGGCTTTTCTCCTGCTGCAATCTAGGAGTGACTTCTAACGCTAACATTTCTAGCACCATTGTTGGGGATGAAGTTGAAATTTTTTCTCGAGATTGAACGACATTGAGCCTCTGTATTCTGAAGGTGCATCAGGTATCAGAGCCTTTGAAGATTGATACTATGCACTTGGCGACTCCATTGTGACGACTCCACTATGGCGAACCTGTCGTGTTAATTGTGGCTTTCAGAGGTAGACACACGCGGTCCCATACACAGTTGCCTCTAGCCGCACCTGAAACTGATCTGGAGGTGGTTCTCAGGAAAGGAAAAGCCTCTAAAGGAGAAGCTTTCACCACCGAACCAGGTAATCTGCCATCTCCTTCTGTAGGAAATCCATTTTCTCCTCATTAGTTTCTTAGCAGACCTTTTTCTGAAGCTTCCCATTTCCTGAATTTCGGGAGTGTTCCTGTTGAGTTTCCTCCCCCTGGTCTGGGATTGGAGGGAGAAATCCTTGTCACTCCCCTCTCCCCTGAAGTTGTACCTTGGCATAGACCCAGGACCATAGAAGATTTCCCCACCCCTAGTTTTATCACTCCTCCCCTGGTTACTGTTGCCATTTCTCCGCAAAGAGGAGCATCTACTGACTTAAGCCCACTAGCCTTCTCCCTAAATCCCCTATTGTTTCCCATTCCACTTACAGGCTCATCCCCAGTATCCCCTTTTCGAGCTCCTTCTCCTCCGAGTTCTCCTCCACGTAATATCCCTATGGCAGGAGAAAATCCCCCTATGACCAGAATGGATGCTATTATAGCTGCTAGGTATGCTCCCCTTGTGTTACCCCAGCCTCTCAATGCCCTCCCAGTAGATGGTTACCTCAAGCAGCTGCCCAAGTTTACAGGCGAGTGGGACATAACTGCAGAAGAACACCTAGAAGCCTTTAACAGTTTTACAGATGATAATGTTATCATCCATGCAGCTGTATGGATGAGGATTTTTTTCCATAGTGTTCAAGGCGAGGCTAGAAAATGGTTTAAGGCCCTGCCTCCTGAATCTATTGATGGGATCGAAGCTTTGGATAATGCTTTTTTGAGACAGTGGGGAGATAAAAAAGACTTCATGTATTACATGACAGAGTTTGAGTCTTTGAAGAGAAAAGAAGGAGAGTCTGTCTCTGACTTCTCCAAGAGATTCAATAAAATGTACAATAAAATCCCTTCTGAGATCAAACCCTCCGAAGCCTCTGCAAAGATCACTTACGCTAGCACCTTTGATCCTGATTTCTGCCTCTTGTTGAGGGAAAGAAGAGCCACTACTCTGGCCCACATGCAGGATGCAGCCGTGGAGGTAGAATCTAACATATTGGCTGTTGACCGACTCAGGAACACTGCTTATAGAAACATATCTAGGCAGAGGCCTGAAGCTTCCCCATCTAGTTCCTCTCCCCTGCCCCTTCAGACAGATGAGACAACTAGAATGCTAAAATCACTTTCTACCAGGATGGAAATGTGGGAATTAGAAGGGAAGCCCATCTACAAAAACCCCCAAAATACAGATAGCAAAGGTTTCAGGAAGCCTAATAACAATGTGCCATAGGATTTCCCAAGGGAACAAAGGAGCAGAGATAGGGATGATCAGAGGATTCAAACCCCTCTCCAGAACAACCTAGTTTCTCATGAGGAAGGGGAGGAGGTGGATGAACTCGACCCTGAGATTCATTGCATCGAGGACACTTCCCCATTTCCTCATTTGACTCAATATGCATATGAAGAATCCCTTATCAACACTCAAATCAACAAGTTGAGTAGAGGGGGAAAAGCCAGCAACACTCCTAACAGATATAATCTTAGGTCAAAAAAGAAAGAAGGGAATTTTGATAGCCAGGATCAGACCCTCGTAGCGGAAATGCCTACTAAAGCTGCATCAACCACTACTAAAGAAAAGAAAGCTTAGAATGCTTCGCCAACAGCCAAGGAACCTGTCTCTGAGGTAAGTGAAGCTCCTAAGTCTCTCTCCTTCTTTATTTTTGAGCATGAGATTTAGAGGATTAGAATTCCTGTACTCCGATCTGAACCAGTTGAAAACAAAGATTTCAAAAGGTCCCTCTCCAAGCTACTACAATCTGAGCCCCCGCAGCCTTCCATGGACTCAATAAATCTCCAAGATGAAAAGACAACAGTTGTCCTAGGTCCCATGGTAGAAGATAGAAATGATTCATCCCCTCCTTTCTACACATCCCTGAACATACATGATAAAGTGTTGCATAACTGCCTCATGGATTCAGGGACTTCCCATAACCTTATGCCCAAAATAGTAATGGAAGAATTGGGATTGGAAGTGACAAAGACTTATCATGATTTGTACTCTTTCGATTCAAGGAGAGTGCAGTGTCTGGGAGTCATCAAAGATCTGGTGGTTTCTTTGTTTCAGTTGCCCATGAAGAGAGTGGTCATGGATATTGTGGTAGCTGATGTCTCCCCCAAGTTTGGCATGCTGTTGTCAAGATCTTGGATTAAAAAGATTGGAGGAACATTACAGATGGATCTCACATATGCCACCATTCTAGTCTCCAGAGGGGAACAAAGGAGGTTATATAGGGAAGCTCAACTGGCCTACATTGTTAGTGACGAAGCAAACCCCACCAATAACCCCATCTTTTCACTTGACACCAATTTGGGGTCTAGTTTATTGCAGCTCTCTGATGCTCCGGAAGACCCTGTCCAAGTCAGAAAACAACCCAATCTTAATTATCAAATTCCCCCTCCAACCATCTCTATTTGGAAGATGTTCTTCGATGGAGCTTCTTCTAGCGAATGTGTTGGTGCTGGAGTGGTTTTCATATCACCTTGTCAAGAGACCATATCCCTGTCATACAAGCTGTAATTTGAAACAACCAACAATGTGGCGAAATATGAAGCTCTCGTTCTGGGTATGAGGGCTGCAAAAGAAATGGGAATTAAAGAAATAGCAGTATTTTGAGATGTTGAGTTGATCATCCAACAAGTCATAAATGCTTATCGTAGTAATCATCCTCAGCTCAGAAGTTACAGAAATGAGGTATGGGACCTGGTTGATAATTTCTTCTTGGCTTTTAACATTTCTTTCATTCTGAGGGGGGAGAATACTTCAGCTGATTCTTTAGTTGTCTCAGCTAGTTTGGTCAAAGTTCCTCTACCGCCTATGGTCAAGTATGATTTTGAAATAAAATATAGGCCCTCTGTACTGGACAATGTCAAGCATTGGAAGGTATTCGAAGATGATCTGGAAATCAAAAAATTTCTCAAATCTGTTGATGAATTTTATGCATTGCACATTGATCAGGATCCTGACCCGGAAGGTGACCCTCACCCTGAGGTGTTTTTAAATGAAATTGCTAATCACCAAATTATTCAGCTACCTAGCAATCACATTTCGAGGGGACTAGTCCCTTTAGAAAGACTGTTCGATAGGAATGATGTGGCAGTAAAGGGTAGTGTTTCAAATGAAGATGATGATACAGCCGAATGCAACATTGGCACACAGGAGGAGCCTAAGTTTGACAAATTATCAAGCAGCATGACCAATGAATAGAGGGAAAAATATACTGAGTTATTAAAGGAATTCGTTGATGTGTTTGCATGGGCCTATGAAGACCTCAAGACTTATGACACGTCTGTCATTGAGCACAAGATCCCACTGAAAGAAGAGGCTAAGCCATTCAGGAAAAAGCTGAGACAGATAAATCCCATGTTGTTGCCCATCATGGAGAGAGAAGTGAAGAAATTGTTAGATGCCCAAATAATTGTCCCCTTGAGATATTCTGAATGGGTGGCCAATTTAGTCCCGGTGAGAAAAAAAATTGGAGAAATCAGGCTTTGTGTTGATTTCAGGAACCTGAACAGGAGCTCAAAGAAAGACAACTACCCCTTGCCCAACATGGAGCAAATACTGCAGAGGGTAACTGGTGCATCTAGGATATCCATGATTGATGGTTTTTCTGGCTATAATCAGATATCAGTCATGCTTGAGGACAGAGATAAAATGGCCTTCACCACTCCTTGGGGCACATTCATGTATGCCAAAATGCCTTTTGGATTTATGAATGCAGGAGCAACATTTTAGTGAGCCATGGACATAACCTTCATTGGGGAGAAAGATAAGTTTGTGGTGATCTATCTGGATGACATAACAGTCCTCTCCAGTTCTGACAAAGAGCACTGCCATCATCTAAGAAAAGTTTTTTTGAAGTGTCGGAGGTTTGTCCTATCCTTAAACCCCAAGAAATCTTTGTTTGCTATGAAGGAGGGGAAGCTGCTAGGCCATATAGTATCAGCAAAGGGAGTAAGAATTGATCCCAGTAGGGTAGAGGCGATTCAGACCCTATCACTTCCTAGATCTAAGAAGGAAGTTCGGGCCTTTTTGGGGAAGATTAATTTTCTGAGCAGATTCATCTCAAATTTTGCTGAGTTGGTGAAACACATCACAGCCATGCTCAGTAAGGGAAATGAAGTGAAATGGACCGCTGAACCCAAAGAATCTTTTATCCAAATAAAAAGGGCATTGACTAAAGCACCTGTGTTGATCAGTCCTAACTATTCCAAAGACTTCTTAGTTTTTTATTTCGCTTCCTTTGATACAGTAGCAACGGTCTTATTGCAGAAAAATGAGGAAGGACGGGAACAACCCATTGCCTTCTTCAGTAAAGCATTAAAAGATGTAGAAATCAGGTATGAAATCATGGAGAAACATGCCTATGCCTTGGTGAAATCTCTCAGAGCTTTCAAAGTCTATGTCTTGCACTCGAAAGTCACTGCATACGTTCCTTCATCCTCTGTGAAGGACATCCTTATACAGCCTGACATAGATGGGAGGAGGAGTAAGTGGATAGCCAAGATTCTGGAGTTTGACTTGGAAATAAGGCCTACCAAATTGATCAAAGGTCAAGGCTTAGCCAAGCTGCTGGCTGAATCCAATTGCAAAGCCTTTGGGGTAGATTTCATCAATGCATGTTCAGAGAATCAGCATAATCAGTTGTCTGATGTAGACCCTCAAACAGAACCCCTGTTGGCTCGATGTCCTTGGTATAAGGATGTCATATATTTTCTACAAGAGTTGCAGCCTCCATATGGCCTGCAAAGAAACAAGGAAAGAGCTCTGAAGCTCAAAGCAGTCAGATACTGCCTTGTCGATCAAATTTTGTATTGGAAAGACCCCCTCGGGGTGCTTTTAAAATGCATGAATCCACAAGAGGCCGACAGGATCATGGTTGAATTTTATAGCAGCCTATGCGCAGGGCACCATTTCTGGAAGACCACAGTTCACAAAGTTCTCAGAGTTGGGTACTACTAGCGCACCTTTTTCATTGATGTATTTAGAGAAGTTAGAGCCTGTATCCCATGCCAAATATTTTCAGGAAAGCAACAACTCAAATCTATGCCTTTAAATCCTGTAGTTATTTCGGGACCTTTCCAACAATGGGGCCTAGATTTTATTGGAGAAATCCACCCTTCTTCCAGTGGGAAACACAGATGGATCCTGACTGCCACATATATCTTTACTAAGTGGATCGAAGCTATCCCCACCAGGAGTGCTTCCCCCAAGGTAATTATTGGATTCCTAGAAGACCTCATCACAATATTCGGTTGCCCAAAAAAGATTGTTACTGATAACGTAGCCTCATTCAAGGCTGAGCCGTTAGCCAAGTTCTGTGGGCAATTTGGGATGAAACTGATTCACTCCACCCCATACTATCCCCAGGGCAATGGTTTAGCAGAGTCCTCCAACAAATGTCTGATAAGGATCATCAAAAGACTATTGGAGGACAACAAAAGGGCCTAGGATTCAAAGTTGAAATTCGCTTTAAGGGCCAATCAAGTGACCACAAAGAGATCTATAGGCATCTCCCCTTTCCAATTAGTTTATGGAGCAGAAGCTGTTTTCCCTTCTCAGCTAGCCATCCCTGTAGAAAAATTCTTCCAGGATCATCAAGAAGAGCCTGATGATATGATTAGAAGAGTTCATAAACTGGTGGAAGTCCAGCAGGCTAGAGAGCAGGTAATGGACAGAATTCGAGACCATCAACAGAAGGTCAAACTGGCTTTTGACAGGAAAGTCAAGAAGAAAGAGTTTGAGATCGGGGATTTGGTGCTTAAGTGGGATGCACCCATGTAAGATAAGGGCAAACACAACAAGTTTGACGCCCTATGGATCAGGCCTTTCAAAATCTCTGGGGTTTTCTCAAACAACACGTACAGGTTGCAGGATTTGGAGGGTGAAGAGGTTTTCAACAGCCCAGTAAATGGGCATTTTCTGAAGAAATGTTTTGCTTAAGCCTTAGATGGCTCCTTTGTTTGTAAATATTGTCCTTTTGATTCTTTGTTTATTTTCATTTTTATTTTTTGGCTTAGTAAATGACTCCATAGCCCAAAAAAAGGCACTGAAGATGCAAAATGAGTTCTTAGAGCATCACAGGGATGACCCTATCCCCCATGGAGCCTAATGTTAGCACCAATTCTTGCAAGCAGGGTATTTTCTCCCGTTTTCAAATACTTGATGTAGAATGTGAAGAAAGAGGGTGTGAAAACCCATCAAAGGCGTTCTAGTCCAAGACCACAGCCTAAGCGTCGAGTGCAGCCCATAGGAGAAGTCCATTTTGGATTTAAAAAATCAAGCGAGTGAGCAATCTGATTTCAATGGCAAGGATCATTTGGCGAAGTAGATCGACGGTCGGTGAGGAATCCTAGTTAACAGAGTTGCGTCGGGATTAGTGCGATGGATAGTGCCTATATTACATGCAAGACAGGTTATCAACCGTCCATCCAAAGGACGTGTGGCGTGAAATCTAGTCGCGTCAGCATTTTGACATTCGGGAGTTCAAAGGGTGATGGTTTCTCATCATTATACCCCGAACCTCGAAATGTCAAAAGCACCCAGAGTCAGGCCCACAGTCATGGCATTCGATCACAAGAGGCACAGACTTGGGAAAAGGGTTCTGGCACGCGCCATGTGATGGGACATGCCCCAAGCTGCCGACGGCATATCAGCCGTCCAATCCAATTGGGACGGGTGGTAGCCAGACGACGTTTCGGGGATCGGCATTTCAAGAGACAAGGGACCTCCCATCCGCTGCGGCAGAAATTGACGAAATGCGAAATACCGATAAGTGCTTTTGAAGTTGAGCCCATGATGTTGGTGCCTGGTCACATCAAGCAAGCCTGATAATGGAGGTAGCCATCTTCTAAGGTCAAAGGCCATCTTGACTATTCCTTTGAAGGACACGCGACACACATCCGTGCTCTCGCAGTTTGGTTAATCATGATTTTAAGGAGGAAGTGCATCGTGAACTCCCGGTGCCAAAAACCCCCAAGGGATTGGAACCGTTCAATCTGAGGACATGCGTCGCAATATCTGAGCCACGAGTGGGGCCCCCTTGCCTGCCATACTGCTTCCACATCATTCCCTCCTCAGTTCATTGCCCTCTCGTATCCTGCCATGTCCACCCACATGGCCCTTCCTCGACGCATCATCCTCATCGCCTCCACCTGTGTCCTCTTCAGACTGCGTGGCATCCCTCAGCGGATGTCACAGTTCCCACCACCACCTCCGCAGTGTTCACACCTTCACCCCCTCGTCGTGCCCTCATCCACATCCACCATAGGGGTTCCCGCATAGCAGTCCAATCATTCAGCTGACCCAGGTGGCACCAGGAGGAGACCTCCATGTCCCAAGAGGCAGAGTTGACTAAGACTATTCCTGCTCCCTAGATAGTAGTTATTGCAGTTGCGGGAGGTGGTTAAACATCGTCTCCGCTATAAATGGAAAGTCTGGTAGAGGACTAAAAGCATGTCGACTCACCTGCTGGACAGTCAGGGGGTCCGATTGCGCCTACCAGAAGTGCACGATTGTCCGAAGTCTGCATGCGTAGACTGTCAGAAGCCCTGCAAATGTAATTCTTTTATTGTTGTTTCTTGTTTTCACTGTTGGGATTTTTGTTGGAGTATATGAAGGCATTTTCGCCATTTTTTGAAATCATCGATGGTAGAGCGAAGCTCCCAATTGTAAAGTTTTAGCAGACACTCTAGTTCTCTGGTTATGCATCTGTATGTAAGATTTCTTGTTTAATGACAGACAGTTTTCCTACCCCCATCTAGTTTTCATCTCATACCGAGGGAGTTCATGATTGACTGATTCACATGAATTATTGCAATTATGTTACGATAAAGGATTTATTGTTGCATTGTTGTATTCTCCAGTTTTCTGCGTTTGAATGTAATAAGATCTTGCATTTAGATGTTTTCTCCTACAGTTTGTTAGAAACCTGATGTTTACAACAGACCTTTGCATTTCTCTTATACAAGTCTTCCCCCTATTCACCCTTACTACAACTCATTGTCTGAATTTTATCTAAGACCTCACTTGCCCATGCATGCCTGGCCTAGTTTCGGGGTTAGAACAATATTGTTTTGAGTTAACTTCCATTCGATCACCCCTTTTTATAAACAAATCATGACATAAACTGATGGACATCGGGCTCTGCTCCTGCTGCAATCCAGGAGTGACTTCTGACGCTAACAAATTGTACCCACTAAAACTGTGTAGGAAAGACAATAATTTCTTTCCTGCCAAAGTATCCAGGACCTGGTCAATGAAAGGCAAAGGGAAGTGGTCTTTTATAGTGGCTTTGTTAAGTTCCCTGTAGTCAACATAGATGCACCATTTCCCATTTTTCTTTGGGATGATCACTAGTGGGGAAACCCATCGACCATTTGAGATGGGATATATAAAATTTACGTCCAACAGTGTTTGTAATTCTTCTTTAACGATATCCCTGAGGTGAGGATTTAATCTTCTCTATGGCTGGCGGATAGGTCGGGCTTCTTTTCAACATAAATGTGGTGTGTACAGAGTTGTGGATCAATACCTTTCATATCAGAATACTCCCATGCAAAATCTTGTTGGTATTTGGAGAGGACATGAATTAACTTTTGCTACTGTTGTTCATCTAAATTGGAATTGATGTTTAGAGGCCTCCCAGGTGCGATCTCGATGGGTTTGCTGTTATGAATGGACGTAGTTGGAATTTGTTGTTCCATTAAATCTTCAAGCAAGTCCCCTTGTGCTTCACAGTCTAGAACAACTTGGAGCATCTAGGAGGTTGGGTTGCTCATAGTGGCTGGATTATTGATAAATCCACTAATTACATCATCCTCTAACTGATTTTTAAGTTTGAGGGCTTCTTCCTGCGTAAGAGGGGCTCATAAATCCCTCTCTGGGTATCATGGTGGTGGCAATTGTGGATATACAAAAGTTGGACTAGGTTTAACAGGAGGATATAAAATGAGGTTCTTCATGATACCCCCTCTAGTGATTGTCATATTTCTTGTTCGACATCCTATGTACGCATCTGTTGTTGCAAGCCATGGCCTGCCCAGTATCAATGGATTCCCTTCAAGTCCACCTTTTGGATTGATGATGAGGAAGTTCGCCAGATATTCCCAAGAGTCAACGGAGATGGCCATATCATGTAGTGTGCCACCTGGTCAAACTACCGATCGGTCTACCAACTGTAGCATTATTGTTGTGGGTTCGAAGGAGTTAAAACCCAGGGTGTTGCAGGTTTCCATAGTCAAGATGTTGATGGCTACTCCCAAATCAACTAGTGTATTAGGAAAAGAGAAACCCTAGATCTGAACTGTTACTATGGGATTCCCCGGATCTGCATATTTAACTGGTTCTTGTCAACCTAAAATTAGATTAGATAAGGCTCCTACCATGCAAACTGTTCATGATGGATTTTTAATTTTTTTGATAGGTTTTCTCCCACATAGCTCTTTGATTGTTTTTGCGTAGATGGGGATGTCCTAGAGAGCTTGTAGGAGTGGAATCTTGATATATAAATTCTTGAGTTCCCCTTCAAGGTCGAAGTTGGGATATACGGTCGGTTTTTCTATCATCAATCTTTCGGGGAATGGAGGGGAGGGTGTTGTACCCTTATCAAGATCTTGTGATTTGACTGTGCCTCCCCCCTGCTTGATTTCTTCTGTTATTTCCACAGTCATAGGTTTTATTGTTGGTTGTTTCTCCTGCCCTTGAAAAACATCATTTTCTCCAGGGGAGATTATTCGTCCTGACCTTAATTGTAGTTCATTGCACCCTATCGAGTTAATCTCTCCTTCTCCATTTTCCATAATCTGGATGAGATGAGCTGGTCTGTTATTTGGATTTGGGTGAGGTTGGGCTGGTAGTTGAGGGCGCAATTGGGACTGTGGATTTTGGGACAATTGAAGTGGGGCTTGTAACGTAGGCTGAGTTTGAGGGGCCATCCCCATGGGTTGATTGTTTATCCCCACGGAGCGCTACCAATTTTGATTCCAATTTGGGTTTTGGTCAGTCATGTTGGACCACTGTGAAAGGTAAATGTTGTTATTGGAGTTTTTCCAGGATGAGGTGGGATATTGTGAGTTAGGCCAGGTAGAAGTTGTAGTTGGCTGATTCTGCCAAGCAGGGATTGCAATGGGCTGGTTTTTCCAGGGGGGATTTGCAGGTGGATATTGTTGGGGTTGCTATCTTTGATTAGTAAACGACTGACCTTGCCATGTGCTACCAGGATCTTGTTGGTTATACTTCCCGGAGAAGGAAGAGAAAGGGTCCTGCAATGTATTTGGGGGATGATTTTGCCATTGACGACGCCAAGCCATTACATATAATGGTTCTGTTTCTTCTTCTACTTCCCTAAAGACAACTTTGAGTTCAGGAAGCGATGGGCATTGTTTCATGTCATGATCCTTGGCCCAGATAGCGCAAACCTAGACCGCGCCCAAAGAGAAATCCCTTGGGCCATGTTTCCTTCTGCACCTGTGGAAAAATATGGCTAACGTTTATTCTGCTTCTACTTTCTTTTGTTTGGCCTGCAACACATCCAATTGTGTAGTCAGAGTGATCAGAATGTCTGTTTTAAAGTTTTCTAAGAGATTACCAACTTCAGCTCAAGTAACACCCCCGCTGGTAATATTGTTATTTCTGGTGAAGGGGGTACGTATCCCTGATCTGCTCCGTGAACTTCCTCTTGAGCACCTGATGCACAAGAGGACAATGTCATCATAAGTTTCTTGATAAATATCACCTTTCCCCATTAAATTCAATGTTTCTACCCATTCATCTTTCATACCTTTAATCAAAGTTGCCTTAAGTACTTCTCCTGGTAGTGTGCCATAGGGTGATCTTTGTAAATTATATTGAAATCTCTCTACATATTCTTCTAATGATTCATTTTATTTTGCAGTCATTTGAAAGATTTCATATTTTAAGTCTCTGGTTCTACAATAATCCTGATATTTTTTCAAGAAGGATTGTTTCATTTCATCCAATGAGTTTATAGTTCCTCCCCCTAATCCCATGAACCAACGTAGAGCTGCTCCTTTCAAAGTGGAGGGGAACAATTTTAATTTTTGGGGTTCAGAGGTGTAATCATATCCTCTACATAGGACATCAAATTCAAATAAGAATGCATTCGGATCTTTTGAGATTAATCCATGAAAGGTTGGTAGGTTTTGTAGGGGAATAGCCTTCATGGGGGCATTGGCAATTGGATCCACTATCGAATATTCCAAAGTGGAAGTCTGGGGACGTTGTGGATTTGCTTGTGCGATTTGATCGAAAATATGCCAGAAATCTTTAGGGATTTCTTGATCCGGATATTTTATTTGAATTGATTAGTTATCTGATCTTATAGGGGATCTGATTGCACTCCCTCTGTCTAGAATTTTAGGTATGCCTTCTTCTTTTGCAGGAGATTTAGGATTGGGTGGTGGGTCTATCTTAGTTATCCCACTAGTTTCTCCTTCTCCTTCCTCCAGGTTACAAGAGTTTCCCTCTCCTAAAGGGTTGAGAGGTAGGATATCTGTGATCTGAAAACTTAGCTCAGTCCCTTCATTTTTTCTATGAATCTCGGCGTGGGCTACAGTTGGTGATGCTACCACTTGAGGGATTCGGGTGGATCCTTTTCTAGGTCCAACCGAGGTTTGAGATTCTTCTTTTCAGATGATGTCATCTATGAAAGTACTTCTTCCAGGGAGCACCGAGCCCTGGGGTTTGGTAATTTTTGGTGGAGGTTTTGGTGGAGGTACTTCTTCAAGATCTTTCTTCTTAGTCATACACACTTCACACAACAAAAAGGAAAAAAATCGAAAAGGAAAAAAAACCTATGTAACCTCTTAATGCATCAGCCGGAGGTAGGCGTTGGTATAAGAATCTTACTTATTGCCTGCGTAGGTTCTTACCTTTCATCTTCAATACCTCATCCTCCAGAGGCACAATCTATGCTACCTTTGACATTCTTCCCCGACAATGGCACCAAAATGTTGAGCTCTAAAGATGTCTAAAAACAACCTTAGTTTAACATTAATTTATCAACCCAAGGATTCGTCTTTTATCTCAAAGAATATTGACAAATTCTATGCAGATAGCTTATAGAGGCTAAAATCGTGTAGTGAAAGTAGATCTGAGTTTGTCAACAATCAAGTTCCTCAAACAGTCATTAAATATTCTAGGGATTGAAATCTAAAGCTATGCAAAAGGAAAGGAACTAGCTAATCTATTGAATTCATTCTAAGAGTAGTAATTGAATCTAGATAAAGACTTGCAGGAATTGCTATCATTATGAATCCGAATTGCTGAAAAGAAAAGGGTGAATTACTCTATCTATGGAAAGGAACAGAGACTGTAATCTAACTGAAAAGAGACGAAAATCATATTTCTATTAAAAGGAACAACAACTATATTCTAGCGGAAAGGAACAACAAATGTAAACTAATGAAAGGAACAACAAATGTAAACTTATGAAAGGAACAACAAATATGAACTTATGAGGAACCTTCATGCATCGAATCTCAGTAATGGGAATTGAAACAATAACCATTCAATACTTCAGAGAATATCTATTTCTTGCAATTGACATGAAACCTTCAACACACTTATGCGTTTGTTAACTACTATAAAAGAAAATTGAATCACAAGAAAAAAATTGAGCTGATACAATTACAGATCAAACAATAGCTCATTTAGACTGGGCCCTCGATCCTTAGAAGCACCGTTATTAAAAACTCAGTATATAAAAATGGAAAAACTGCTCAAGGCTTCTATTAATTTCATAGCTGGTACAACATTTCTACAAAAACTGCTAATGCATAACAATTCTATATTCTTTGTTCTTGAGTGAAAAATCTCTCTTTTCTTCAAGATCTATTTACCCCCTATATGTTACAATAATCTGGATAAATTAAGCTATCCTGAGGATTGAGAGATCCTCAGGATTACTTTATTATTACAATGAGTAACTCAATTATCTTTAAAATTGCTTTGCGCCATAAAGTCTTCAACCTCCAATAGCTTGCGCATCTTCAAGATTCCCCTTTCTATCTTGGGTTCGACAATATTTAACCAATCATGCAATAAAACCAGACAATTCCAATCATATTTAGAATCTATGTAATCTAATCTCAAACAATCAACGCTAAAGGGTATATTATTCATTTTCTATTCTATTTACTTCTAAATAACCGAAAATACAATCAAAATTATATCATGAAATGTGGGAAAAAGGAAGATATCTATACCTTTTTCATAACCTAACACAGACAGGAAACCGATTGTTGGCATAGGGGCAGACCCAGGGTTCAACGCTACAACAATGCACCAACAAAACCCTAACTATTGGCCCTTTCATCAAAACCTGTGAAGCAGATGAGGTCTCACCCGAGGTAGAAGCATGGGTGGTTGCAGGACTCAGATGTCTGCAACCTTAGCTGGGACACAGATCTATGATTCTAACACTTAACAGCTAACATTCATCAATATCCAGTTCTTAGTTACAGCGCAGTTAAATCCTAATCCACAGAGCATCACAATATTCATTCAGATCTAATGTATTTAAGTGCTAAGCATATTTACATAAGTAATATCTAACATCCATCCACATCATTAAGCACAAAGAATCAACAGATCTATCTATCATTCATCTATATCAAAGCACTAATCAAGTAAACACATAAACACATCAATACATCACACAAAGCATTGCAACACAACATGTACGTGGTTCACCCCCACCTTGGGGCTACGTCTACCAACTCTTCTCTTCTTTATTATCTTTGGTCAAGATTCTTATAGGGACATAGCATCAAAATCCTACTCCATAGAAGACATGAGATCTGAGCACACTCCACCAGATCCTCCTTCTTCGAGCTAGGGTACAACACCAATCCTTTACATAGTCTCTTACAATTACTTGCACTTAGCCTTGCAAGCCTCACACAATATGCACAAAGAAGTTACAACTCTTGATCACATAGATCAATCAATAACACTTAGCACCACTTACAACTGACTCCTTATTACATCGCCTAGTCTTCTATATATATTACAAAATCGGGCCTATACATGGGTAAACACATGGGCTGACATTCCCATACCCATTACATAAGCCCAAAACCCAAAAATCCCTAAAAAGGGGCCTAGATCCCATGATCTTCGCTTCATCTTGTGCTCCACCTTCGACCGCCTGTCTAAGTCCCAAAAATAGGTCAAATATGACCAAGAATCCTCAAAACTTGGTCAAGGGCCAACAGGCCCCCAACACTCACTTGTGACTCGTATTGAGTCACTCTAATATGGGTAGCTCTGCTTCAAAAGCCTCGAGCTTGGATTGAGCTGCTTTAACTTGTTGTTGTTGCATGACCTCCTGTTCAATGAACTCTTGGATGACTTCGTCATTGATAGGTCCCTCTGAGCATTGTTCAACTGCGGTGACGACCTGCTCTAACTTTTCTCCTCGTCCTTCAATTTCTGCGAACAATTGGCAAGCCTCATCTTGTACAGGTTGAAGCCTTTGAGTCACTTCCATGAATCTTCTCTGGATAATGTGGATCTGCTGCTGGGAAGTGCGCTTCTCCTGGGATCGCTTCATTCTTTCCACAACTGACAGGGACTTCAACTGCGCCTGTATTGTTTCTACTTGTTGCTTTGCCTCATTGAGTTCTGACTCTAGTGCCTTCAGTTCTGGATTCTTAGTGATTTGCTCATAAGTCTGGGCACTGCAATCACTAAGTTTCTTGCATTCCATGGCAAGGGCCTTTATTCTCTCAACTGTGCTCCGGGCAGTTGCTTCTCTTTGATCCCTTACATCCTGTGGAGTGTCGGGCACTGTGTGGAGCTCTAAGTCTGATATTATTTGTTGTAGCTATTAGATAGCTTCTGCGAGCTACTCTACTTGATGTGTGACTTGGTCTTCTTCTTTTGGCTCTAAGCCTGTCACAGAGCAAAGTGCTCTATTGACTGCTCCTTTCACTTCAAGTTGCTCCGAGAGAAACTGTTCTTTTCCTTGTTGCATTTGTGATTTCTCTTCGTCAAACTTTGCCTGGAGAGAAACCTTCTCCTGCTCCTCAATTCAACGTTGTTCTACAAGTACTCCTTGAACTTTATTCAAGGCCTGGGTGGCTTGTTCTATTTCTTCGTGTGCTCGTCGAAGGCGAGCTTCAGTTGCATATGCTAGTCGGCGGAGTTGGGATGGCTCATCTCCCAACTCTGTTTCTCCCGATGGTAGGGGCACAGTGGAAACTACGCGACTGGACTAAAGGGCCTGCTATACCCCTCGGAGCTCGACCTCAATTCTGTCGTACATTTCCTCCTTCTTGGCTTCTTGTTTCTCCACGATTTCCTGTGAAGCATCGTTTAGAGCTGCTATGATGAAGTCAAAATCATCGGTAGTGAGAACAGTCTGCATCTTGGTCATGCTGGCTCTTGATTTCTTCCAAGAAGAAGGTTTCAGGGGAGAAACCTTCCTCTTCTTCAGGGGATCGGTCTCATCTCTAGGCGTTGTTATTTCACCTTGCTACTGTTAATCTTCTTTTCCATTTATCTATTCTACTTCGTTATCACCCCTTCGGTCTGGTGATACTGAAGCATTCTTGTCTGAGGAACTGCTTAAGTCTTGGACCTCTTCTGTCTTCTTCCTTCTACTTGTTCCAGGTGTGTCCTGTTCTTTGTGAGCAGTCTTCGGGCTATCCAGTTCAGGATCATACATCTCTATAGGGTCAGCGGGGATAAGGAGGTCCGCTGACTAGTCCTTAGTGATCTTCTCAAGGTCCTCTTCCATGAGTTTATAGTACGAATGCAGCTTCTCCTTATGTTCATTTGCTCGCATTGTAATGTAGATGAAGTGTCGATCTGTGTGGAACTTCATCAGGGATCGGAACCTCTGTAGGGTGTTCAGAGTCATGCAAGGTTCAACTTCGATGGCTCTCTTTAGCTGGAGGTAATATGTATGAAAAACAATGTTCAACTACCACTGTTTGTTCATATCACTCGAGTACCAGAGTGTGGTGAACTTCACAACAAGCTGCTTGAACAACTCGATGTCCTGAAAGGTCACACCTTCTGGCATTTCCTAGGCAAAAAACATGATGAGGATCAGGAGCCAGCTAAAGTGAAACTCATAGCCCTGATCCTATGCTTTGCAACAGTCTAGTTCCAACTGATTAACTAGGTACTTCGCCCAATTCATCTGTAGGCCTTCTACACACTTCCCTGCAAGGTCAATGACAAAGCCTGTGACCTGCGTAGGTCTATTCTTCCTTACTATCTTTCCAACTATTAGTTGGCATGCTAGGTGCACTGCACCATTCTGGATGGAAGCTACCTTATAGCCTCGCGTCCCCTTCTCAACATCGCTGTATGTATTCTTTATCTTTTGTGCTAGTGCGTGATCTGTGGATTTTCTTGGATAGAACTCTTGCGGATTAGGTCCTTGCATACTCAATCTTGTGATCCTATTGATCAACGTTGGGTCAACTATGATACGGTGGTCTAGCCATAAGTAGTCACCATGATAACATGAGAGTAGTAGCTTGACACAAGCGTTGACTTCCTAGTGCCTTCCGAAGTGTGGGATTTTCATTACATTCAACAAGGTGGACTACACGAGGTTCATCATCCACAGCTGGGGGATTATCTTTGAGTTTTTCCCCTTTGTCCTAGTCAAGTATTTGTACGGGGTGAGTATGCTATGGTTCTTGCGATCTCCAAGGTTGAAGTCACTGAACTTCAATGTTGCAATCTTGTCCTGCTACACTCGAACTGTGTGTATCCCTTTCGGGAGGTACGCAGTAACCATGGTGTACTCTAAATCTCTTGGCACACTATCATGACTCACCGCAGTGACCAGAGGTGGGATGTAGTCAGGCAATATGGTCGGGATCCGCTTCGCATTGGCTAGGTCATCTTTGTGCTTGGTTCTCTTTTCTGCTGATGGTCGGGATGGTCCGGCTCCACGAGTAGTCGACGGAGAGACTTTCACTCCTCTCATCGATGATGCTTGTACACCCACAAACATCGACATTACTCTTTCATTCATGAGGTCGATGAGTACCTCCTTCACATATTCTTTGACTATGCTAATTTCTTCGGACATACATGCTTGTGGTTGAATATCTCAGGTTAGAAGAGTAAATAGTCAATGCAATGGGATGGATGGCAATAACGTGGTGATCACTGTGTGAAATAAACTATTCTCCGAGCTTAGATAATCATGGTTGGCAAAAGTGTTCTCGGTACATGGCGTAACAGGATAAATAGATAAATTGGCAACGGATCTCTTGCAACAGGTGAGAGGCCTTCATTAACTTAGTTATGTCCGTTACGGCGTGGTCCCAACGGTCTGGTGGCGAGTTTTCTGACCATAAATTTCTTTCTACCCGTTCGAGGCATAGGTCTAATGGTTATACTATTCCCAATGGTTATATTGCTTCGCCATGGCGAAGTGCCATGTGACGCTGCTCTGATATCTCGATGAAGTTCCAATTTTGCAAATTTTCCTTCTGCGAACTTTCCTCTGGAACCTTTTGTAACTTTTCGATCTTAGATCTCTTCTTACTTAGTTTTCTAGCCTTCTTTCCGGTGAGCTTCCTCTCAGTGTTCCTTTTTCTGTTCTGATTCTTATCTCCTTTTGGCACAATAACTTCGTGCTATTGAGATTATTTCCTAAGATTCAAGTGTAATACTCTTCTTTATCTGGGGTAGGTACTTCAGTCTTCTTAGAGTCTTCTTGTGTTCTTGCAACTTGGACATTCAAGTCTCTGGTGTTAAATAGCTTTGCTCGATTCTCCTGTTCTTCAATCAAGTGTGCAATCCTCCTAGTCATGAAATCTTTTAACTCTTGCTTCTTCTTCTCTAAGACTTCTTCTTCCTTCCTTCTAGCCTGATCTCTTTCAATCCAAGGTTTTCCTAGTAACATAGAAAATGGAGCGTTGTTCTCAATAAATTTAACAACTTCAAATTCTTCCTCTGTCGAAATTCCAATGGCACTCATTGATATCTGGGTGAGCTTTCCACATAGGGTTATCAGTTTTCCTCTGAATAATCTTATTCCTCCCAATGAAGGAATCATAACAGGCTTTCCTAAAGTTTCCCAAGTTCTTTCTGTCACGATATTCACCTATGTTTCCTCATCCAGAACACAGTCAATGTTGAAGTCTCATATTCTTTCTTCTATTCATTCTTTTTCTTTGAAGATTTTTGGTAAGATGACATGTCGGTGGTCATTTAGGGTTTCTTTCATCTATAGCAATACTTTCTATGATTCTTTCTAGGGTTCTGCCATGGTTTTAGTTTCTTGACATTTCTCATAGTATTCTTGTCTCATATTCATCCTTTCAACCTTAGCAATCATTCTAGGACAATCTAATACTTCATGGTCCATAGCATTGCAACATAGGCAACTAGGTCTTCTTCCAGGGCATTCCTTAGTAAGATGTCCCGGTTTTCTGCAACTGTAACACAAGGTTAATCCTCTCTTTCTTTTAAATTATCCCCAGCCTTTCTTGTACTGTGCGCTAGGATCATAGTAGCTAACCTGAAACAAATTCTTTCTAGGGTCCTGCATCCATTTGTTAGTCCAAACATTCTCTCTATGCATAGGTATAACATATCTTTCACTATTCTTATCAGATCTAATTATATCAAATATTCGTTCATCTGTCAGTGCCCTAGCTTTTAAGCTAGGATAGAATCTATCAACCATACCTAGATCCATACTCTAGAAACAAAAATTTTCACTTATCTTACTTCTATAGAGCACAAAGCTTACAGATATTACCTCTTTAGTCTCACTTTCACCTTTATCAGGGAACAAAGCTCTCAAATCTTACCTCTTTTCTTCAGATCTGACCTCTTTTCTTCAGATCCGACCTTTCCTCTTGGCACAGAGCTCCACAGGTCAAGTAGTACTACGTACTAGGGAAAATGTTCTATGCACGGAGATCTTCTCTTTTCTATTCAGATCTTCGCACAAAGCTCATTTTTCCTCAGTTCCAACAATCACAGTTTCAGGTCCTAGCAACAAAACCATTTTTTGGCACAAGGGTAGAGCCAGGGTTCAACACTACAACAATGCACCAACAAAAACCTAACTACCGGCCCTTTTGGCAACACCTGCAAAGCATATGAAGTCTCACCTAAGGTAGAAGCATGGGTGGTTGCAGGACTCAGATGTCTGCAACCATAGTTGGGACACGGATCTGTGATTCTAACACTTAACAAAGAACTTAGAAGTTAACATTCATCAATATCCAGTTCTTAGTTACAGCACAGTTAAATCCTAATCCACAGAGCACACAGTATTCATTCAAATCTAATGTATTTAAGCACTAAGCATATTTACATAAGTCATATCTAACATCCATCCACATCATTAAGCACAAAGCATCAACAGATCTATCTATCATTCATCTATATCAAAGCACTAAGAAAGTAAACACATTAATACATCGCACAAAGCATAGAAACACAACATGTACGTGGTTCACCCCCACCTTGGGGCTACGCCCACGAACTCTTCTCTTCTTTATTATCTTTGGTCAAGCTTCTTATAGGCACATAGCATCAAAATCCTACTCCACAGAAGATAGCAGATCTGTACGCACTCTGCCAGATCCTCCTTTTTCAAGCTAGAGTACATCACCAAGCCTTTACACAGTCTCTTACAGTTACAAAATCGGGCCTATACATGGGTAAACACATGAGTTGACATTCCCATACCTGTTACATAAGCCCAAAACCCAAAAATCCCTAAAAAGGGGCTGAAATCCCATGATCTGCACTTTGTCTTGCGCTTCGCCTTTGACAGCCTGTCGAAGTTCCAAAAATAGGTCAAACATGACCAAGAATCCTCAAAACTTGGTTAAGGGCCAACACCGATCAAGAGGTGCATGTAGGAATATCGAAACTACGGGAAGAGCTCAGGCTACAGAAACAATCCCATGGCAACCCCGACATGATGCATAGCAAGATCAGGGTGGAAAGGCAGCAGATGGACATCATGTTAGACTTCCATTGGTATGGATGGATGGTCGTACTTGGTACCAGTTGGCTACATTGCTTAGCTCATCATATTGTATGGTTTCTTCTTGCGTTTCAAGGATGAAACATGTGAAGGGGGATGGAATGTAGTATACCTAGGGAGGTAATATGAGGTACCTAGGGAGGTACCCAATGGGAATGTGGTTATGTATTAGAAGTGATTTAATATATGAGAATGTGGTCATTCAATGTAAGGTGGACTAGGTCCACTATATTAATAAAGGCCCACTATGGTAGTTAGATGTAATAAACGTGAGAAGGCTCTCTAGAAGGTTTCTAGGAGATAGAGAGAGTTATATAAAGAAGTGTAAGCAATGTAATGAAGCATAGTGAAGAATATTGTGAATGTATCAAGAATTGCTTGAGGAGTGTTATCCTTCCTTAAGGATTAATATATGGTGTTACCCCACCTCAAGGTTTTTGTCTACATTCTTGTGTTCAATGTTTTGGTGAATGGTTTGGTTTTTTCTTATTGATATTGTGGGTTAATTTTGAGATTTATCTTCAGATCTATTCAGGTACATAACAGAAACCAAAGAAAAGTCCTTATAAAACTTGGAAGAAAAGTCCTCCATGGATGCTGTAGCAGCTGTATCATACCCCTCCTACTCCTTCTTCTTCTTCTTCCTCTCAGGACACTAAGAAGCAAGGTGCCCCAACTGGTTACAACAGTAACATATGAATTTACTCAAGTCCCTCTCAGAATTTCCTTTCTTCTTCCCCTTGCCCTTTGCAGCAAGAGCAACATATTCATCATCTCCATCTGTCTTCTATCCACTACTATGAGATCCTTCCTGAATCTCCTCCTAATTGAAATCATCCCACAGTATGGTCTAATATGGAATATGCACATGACACACCACACACTTCATGAAGACTTCCCATTCCTTGGTGAAGCCTTTCAAGGCTATCATCACCAACTATGAATCTGATATGAAACTTGAGCTACCTGGGTAAGATAAGAACACACACTCTCCCCCTTACCCATATTGGTATCATGCAGTTTATCCTTCAAGGCCATCTTCCAGTTTTCATTCTTTGCCTCATACAAGTTTTTCAATTCATCACACATCTCTTTGGTTGTATTCTTCTCAGCCAAGTGTGGAATAAAGTGGTCCTTCACCCCATCCAGAATAAGCCTCTGCGCCTTCACCTCCTTTACCTCATGTAAATCCAAATATATAGGGTCTGCTGATGGAACAAAAAATATGATGCTGACAAAGCTCCAAATCTTTTTCTCTCTTAAAATAGCCGACATCCTGACTTTCCATTTGATCCAGGTGAATATTGGTGGCCACCCACCTATTCCAACTGGCTCCTCTTGACAGTTTTTAGTTCAACACGCTCCTTTGTAATTCTTTGTAATTGTGGGTTCTACACTTACGGGGTTGTTTGAAGCACTACATAGTTTCCAAGTGGATATTGGTGGCCGCCCATTTAATCCAATTGGCTTATTTTGTAAGTTTTCATGTCAGTACATCTTTCTGTACTTCCAAGGCCATTTTGGGGATCTAAATAATGTTTTTTGGGCTTGCCACAATCAAAATGTAGACGCAATTAGATTTTGAAGGATTAATTTTTAGTTCTCAAAAAGACCTTTCCAATGGGCTATCACGCACCTAAAATGGAGGTCGTTTGCAAAAGTTATGACCCCGGGAAGTTGAGGTACCAGCTTATCCATCGGGGCCCACATAACTTTTGGAATTTCATATCCTAGGGTTATGTTTTTGGATGTATAGGGTTGTGGGATTCATGAGTAATGTTAAAAGGCTTCTGGAGCCTCATTTAATCATTCTTCTCAGAAGAATGCATGTAGAGAGCCACATCTCTTCTCAGAGACAGATACCACCATTCGAGCAAGTTGTTTCTAGTTCTGTAGTTTTACAGTTTCAGCCTATTTTATTTATTCAATAGAAGTTATTGTTCACTGGATATATGCCGTTGTTCTCTATATCTCTGTTTTATTGTATTCAATCTGTTAATCCTTCTGTTGCTCTCATAAATTTGGATTAGTGGTATCAAAGCGGTCTGCTCTTCATTTATTTTTCTTCGTGCATGTCCCCTACAAGATCTAGGTACAAGAAGTTGGGACTCGAACCAGTCAATCCTTAGCAATATCGACCACATCGATCCCGACAACAACCCATGGGGGATGAGAAGAAAGATGATGGAGCAGGAGATCCTTTTAAAATGTTGCTCAAGGAAGCCCTTGCATGACACATGAACAAAATGATGGACAACTTTGCACAGATCCTTTGGTGACTGCCCACATAAGATGCATCTTCATCAAGTGACCATGCAACCCCCTTCAAGGTATGAGTAAATTTTGATATTCCATTATCTGAAGGACTGATAGATGTGGATGTTGTAGATAAATAATGGCTAAATCTACTCAAAGGGTATTTTTTGGTCCACAATTTTTTCAACGGGGAAAAGATTCAGACAGTGGAGTCGCCATTGTTATTCTTTCATCTGGATACAACTGATAATAGAGTCATAGGCTGGATGATTTACGGTCTCCTCGTGTCTGACCGCTTTCTACCATCAATAATCAGATCTGAACATTTTTCGTTCTCTCCTAGGGAAAATTTCACTTTCGTTCCCCGACAATGGCACCAAAATGTTAGCACTAAGTAAATTACCTAGGCTTAGGAAGCAACTCACAAAGGTAACTAGAAAACCACTATAGAACTAAAACTAGCCCTTTCAATTCAGAGAGGGATCTCTCTTGTCACTTGGTCTCTAAAGATAGGTTTTATTTTCAGGATCAAAGGCTAGATCTTGGATTAGATGAAGGGGTTTTTAAGGTTTGCTCGCAAGAAGGAAAGGAACATGTTGGGCAATGGAATCAATTCTTTGAAAGAAAATGAAAACAATGTTTGGTAGGTAGAACTCTCAAGGAAGAAAAGGATAGGTAGGTAATGATATTTCATTTTTTTAATTTGATGTTATAGAATGGAAGAAAGAGGAAAACACATAACAACATTCAGAGCACCATTAAAGATGAATTTTGATGAGTTAAGAAAGAAATGACATTGTTCAAATTGCTAGAATCTAAAGCATCATTTGAGATGAATTTCATACCATTTGATATCAAATTTAAACATATAAGTATCATCATATGAAAGATAAATAAAATAAGAAGAACATACATGAAAGGAACACAAAATTCAGGTCATCACCACTAGAATCTTTGGTATGAAAAAGCTCTAGACATCTGCACTAGTATTTCATTCAAATTCAGAAAATATGTACAATGATCAATAC
>ML785760.1:851932-873190 GCA_009831015.1 Picea engelmannii | reverse complement strand
ATATAGATATATATATATATATATAGCCTAAGGAGGTCGAAATCCATCTTTTTCCAAAGATAGATAGTTGTTAAAATAACTTAGGAAGGAATATTTGTCAAAACTCTACTCATATCCTACTATCTAGGGTTTGATTTTTGACCAACTAAAAATGTGCCAACTAAAGATAGAATCATGGGATCTGATAGGAGAATATCGAAGCTTCAATATCCATATCATTTTTGGATCAACCTTGCTGAGTTGGAGGTCCATCAAGTCGAATTTCAAAATATTCTAGAACTCTGTCATCAAATATGGCTTAGTGAAATTGTGGAAAATAGGCCTCAAAGATAATTTCATATCTTCCAAATATTAACACTTTATAAAAATTGAGAGGGGTTTTTGTTATTGGGTTCGTTATTTACAAAAACCTCTTTTTGTTTTCAAACATTCTTCTCCAGAATCCTCGAAATATGTGCCCAAAGATGATGACTAAACCAGGAAAACATTAAATGCTTAAATATGGAAAAGTGGGATGTAAAGATTTATTCAAATATCTCAAACTATGACACTTGTGTAAAAACGGAGAGAGGTTTTTGTTATTGAGTTCATTCTTGACAAAACATTATCTGGGTTTTTAAAAAATCCTCTCTAGTTGGTCAGAAAAGGATATTGAAGTTTACCACTAAAACTTTCATTTGCATAGTGTGCTACTATAACACGTTGTGTAACTGCAACCTACAACAGTTGTGTAGCGAGATTTACACAACGTGGTGAATTTATTCAGTAAAATTCATTTAGTAGGTGGTTGCAACACTGATGGAGGTTGAAAATCATTGCTATATCATCCACCAATCCTTTCCCAATGTCCATTATCCTTCTATGTGCTTACAACACTTGCGTAGCGTGAGATCGCTACCCAAGTTTTGTACAATGCAGTTTTCCAGCAAAAACTCAAAACAACTTATGGTGTTTCATCAAAAATCAAAATTGTGAAAACCTGAAATTTTATATCTCATCCACCTATGCAAGTAGGTCCAACTTTCCCCTGGATTCATCATCAATATTTTTCTTTAGCTTCAGAGACCTATTTTCCTTTATGGGTGAAATCATGAAGATGGGTGTCTATTTTGCTTGTTTTATGAGAAAACAAACTATATTTTCACAAGTTCTTCAATTTCCAGCATACAATATTTTATTTATTTATTTAGAATTTCACTTTATAGTAAAAACAAAACTTGTGAAGAATTTTGTTAGCTTTCCAATGACTATTTTTCATTTTATTTTTATTAATATTTGATATGTCAATTTGACAATTGTTTAACAGTATGTTCCTTAAACATGAAATGAATGATAATGAGTTATTCCCCCCCAACAATGTATCTATTATTAAACTTTTTCTTTTAACAAACGAAATATACTGCAACAATCTGAAGAGAATCTATTTTATTATGACTATAATTTTGAATCTAATGGATGAATATTATAATTTATAGAACTTTTTTGAAGTTGACCAAGCTGAAAATGTTGTAGATTGTAAACACATGTTTTCCCCCACCTTGTATCTATCTTAGTTTTTACATAAAAGTAAAATCTAAACATACCCTTTTGAAAAGAACAGTTTAAAGATTATGAATATAAATTTTTCTAAATTTTTCACTGTGTATTTTTAGAGATACAAATATTTCATTTCACTGAATCATAATGTCAGCTGAAAATATTATGCAGTGATTTTTTAAAAAAATTAAACAAAATTAGATAAAAATAATGAAAATTAAAACAAATTATAGGAATTGAAAGTAGATTCAATTTTGCAAATGCTGGTGTCATTTTCAAAACCAAATTCTGAGTATTTGCAGGAGTCCAAAACCTCCAAAGTTCAGGTAATCTAGAGGGAATTATCTGGTT
Organism: Picea engelmannii; assembly: GCA_009831015.1. Taxonomy (NCBI): domain Eukaryota; kingdom Viridiplantae; phylum Streptophyta; class Pinopsida; order Pinales; family Pinaceae; genus Picea; species Picea engelmannii. The sequence continues at coordinate 871,303 of ML785760.1, read as the reverse complement.
TCTGCAAATAGTCGCATTTGCTATTTTTCGGCCGAAAAAAAACTCTTTCGGCTGAAAAACGTAATTTTAACGGAATTCGTTAAAATTAAACAGTTTCCTATCTTTTCGGTCGAAAAGACCTTTTTTCGGCTGAAATATTGGTGAGAGAATTCTATTTGCCAGAAACAATGAAAATACACGTCGTATCGTTTCATTTCGCGCCAAATCGTATAAATACACTTTCGGCCGAACACATTTAACACAATTCATCGTCTGTTTCATGGTTTTCTAGAGCACCTAAACAAAGTTTCAAATCATCTTTTTCATTTTTTTTGAACAAGGTAATTGATGTTTGTTCAAGTTTTTATTGGAATAACAATTTATATATTTAAATCTAAATGTTGAGCATTTTTTCAATGTGAATCCTTTGTTGAACACAAAATTATTGATATTGTTTTTTAATAATTTTTGTGACAATGAAGTTTTTCTGAGACTATTCTGAAATGTTGATTTTGTTAAAAACTTTCACAGATAACTACACTCATAGGAAACAAAAGTTTGCATAAGAGACAATTTGATCACACTCGAGATGAAATTCACCATAACGATCAAATGAACGAGCATGATTGGAGAAATAAATGAGAACGTACAAATATTGAAGAAATAAATGATGATCATGTAAATTGAGATTTTCAATAAGAAGAAGTCCAACCAGGTATGCATGCACAGATTGTCTATATTAAAAGTATAGAATTCAAATTTAAAATATTGTTTAATATAATTGATTTTAATTACGATTTGGTGTTTTTCAAAAAACATAAATAGATTTGTCTCATAACGTCGATGAAGATGTTGAAACCGAAATTGAAGTTGAAGATGAATCACCTATAGGTATGTACATAAATTTAGATAATACAAGATGAACACTTGTATATACTTTAGTGAATTTATGTTTGGGTTTTGTTTTTTAATATAAACTTTAAATTGAAATATGCATGAGAATCTATCAACATTGATGATGAAATATTAGAAAATGTTGATACTGATAAATTTGGGAAGAAAGAAGTTAAGAATTATATAAGATATCGAACTAAGAATATGTATAATACTTTTTTCAAAGATGAATCAGTAACAGTACAAGCTCAACTTTTACTCTGTCTAATAAAGTCAAGAAAGTTAAAAGAAGCTACACCATTATTGGGTATTCAAAATTCGATAAAAGATACAAAGGTGAAATAGAATGTCTTTGACAACATAACTAGTGTATTGAAAGATTTTGGAAAATCTCAAAAAAAAGATGTCAGTGTTACACGTAGAGTGATACAAACAACAGTTGTTTCATCTAGCAATATAAAATATCGTTTGACATGACACATGGAAAAAACGACGGGAACGCCAATAAAAACATTGTACAAACATAAAAAAATTCGATTGCAAATAGATGCAAATGATGAACTCGCTTGTTGGATAGTGATTTCTAGAAAACCCTACAAAGATAGACTTGTAGAAAATGTTAAAGAATTGGCCCATAATTGTTGGTTGACAGAATCTCGTGTTTCACCACATACAAGGGATGTGTTGCCATGAAGAATAACATGAAAAAAATATGAAGAACATCCAAAACATATATTGCCAATGACACAAATTAAATTGTTCAATAAGTTCAAAGAAGAGAACAAAGAAGTTAAAATTTCCATCAATACATTTGTGCAACAAAAACCATGGTTTGTTAGACCCATCAGTATTCGTGACACTTATTGTTGTCATTATCATATGGAATTTGAGTTATATTACGACACTTTTCTTGATTTTGGTAAAATTTTATGGCTAAGTTCACCTCCTCCTTCCACATTCCGTGATTTTATATCTGAAATTCTATGTGAAAGAGAATGTGATCAATTATTTTACCAAAAAAAATGTGTTGGTGGAAAGAAATGTGATCCTTGTGGAAATCTAAGTTTGTTTCACTCGAGGTATCCTATTGATATGAATGATCAATCATTTTCTAATATAACAGTTAATTGGAAGAGATATGAATATATCAACATCACGGCTCCACATTCTTCAAATGTTATTTCCAAAAAGATTGATTTGAAAGTAGATAAAATCTGTGTGATAGATTTTTGAAGAAGTTTGAGGAAGAAATTTATAAATACACCAAGCATTCACATAGAGCTCGATGGAAATACCTACAATTCAAACAATCCCGTGAAGTGTTTCCACCAGGGAAAATTTTGTCTGTAGTTGATTTTGCAGAGAATTACACATTCGCTACAAAAAAATATATATATAGAGTGAATATTATCATTCTGATCAAGTCACTATATTTGTCCATGTTCTATATAGACATGCTCAACGGAGTCTTGATAACATAGAAAACACCAATGACAATCAACATGTTATTAAAGAATATCACTTTTATATAAGTGATGATCGAGCACACGACACACATTATGTACAACATTGTTTTGATAAATTTTATGATTCATTGAAAGAACGCAAAATCAGATTCGATCGACATTGGATATGGTCAGAGGAGTGTGCGGGTCAGTTCAAATATTCATGATCATTCTATTGGTTGTGTCGTCTTCATAAAAAATCAAACATTGCACATTGTTGGATTTTTTTTTAGACTGGTCATGGAAAAGGAGAGCACGACGGTGCAGGGTCATGTGTAAAACAAACACTTTGAAGGTATCAGATGAACCTCCATGATGATCGATTTGAATCAGCTAATCAAGTTGTTGAATGGTGCAAAATGGCGCTAAGCCATGAAAATAATCCATCAAGTGATGTGCACAGGTGTGTCGATATATACATGTTACACATGTACACATGATATTTTTATTCACGTGTTCAAATTTATACTCATCTTCAATCATTTTCTTGAGAGATTTCAAGTTAACAAGTTCTTGTCTTGTGTAGGTTTTTTTGGTATGTTAGAATCCAAGATGTAAATAGATCAATCCCATATGAATCCGGTACAATACATGGGACATGAAAAATGCATTCAGTTAAAACAAAACGCTATCAAAATGTGTTTGCATTTGATAGAAGAAATGAGTCTTGTTTTTGTTCAATTTGCATATAGGACACATAATCCATAGAGATTTGCGAAAACAAAAATGAAGAATATGTTAAAGCTTGGATACATACCGAACTTAATATAAAAGGGAAAATGTCACTTGAAAGATCAGAGGAGATGGGATCAAATGAAACTATCGTGTTAGTTGATGGACATAGAGTTTCTGATCTTGTTAGAGAAGGTAATTTTTATGTTTAAATTTTTTCAAATAACTTGTAGATGTACTTGTGTGATAATCTAACACGAACTATTTGTTGTCCAATATATCGATTTATTTGCAGGAGACGTCTTTGTCGTGGTTGCACCTGTAGACAACACTGAAAACGTGAAATATTATTTGATGTGATGCACAGAACAAAAGATGAGGTTATTAGAAGATTTTGATGATAACAATTTTATATATGATAAATGATCCATCGTATTGAAAGGATATTTTTTTCAAGAAACCCATCAAACCGATACTCATGTTCACTTTCAAGACTACCAGTAAGATTTCATAAGTTGTCAATATAGTCATTTGGTATGTGCATTGCACATAAAGTTAATAGAAGTTCAATCAAGAAAAAAAACAAAAGTTAGAAAATGGAAAATGTCCAAAGCCGATCATGAATGAATAATTGAAGATGGAATACCATTACGATTTATTTAAACAAGTAACATGTACATTCCAAAATTTTATATTTTGCATTGAAAGTACACGTATTTATGAATATCTAGGATTTTAGAATCATTTCCAGTTTAGTTTACTTTCATGGTCCCATTCAATTAAGAAAAGTTGTATTTTTTATGAATTATAAAGTTTACCAAGCCTTATTTACAATTTCAGGGAAGAACCTATAGATTGTATCTAGGGAACCTAAATTGACCTATACTTTGGATGATTATACTTTAATCCTAGAAATTATCCAAATCGTATACACAAATCCTTTAATGCATGTAACCAATTTTCTACATATAGGATTTGCATTCATTATTTGCAATTTGATTGTTCAATGCTTTTTCATATGAAGAGGATAACTTCATATCAAAACTAGGACCCATTTCCATGTCATTATAAGGGACTATTGATGGCTTAGAAAAACTTTAAAGACATCTTAAAGTGTATGATTAACATCATAATTAAAGAACTCAAGGTAATACATATGATTAACATCCTAGTTAAAAATTTTGAAGACATCTTAAAAAGTATCAATTTTAATTATGAAATTGTGAATTTTGATTCCAAAAGTGTTGATATTATATTAAATTGTTAAATTTCTGCATTTAGATTTCAATATCTTGATGCAAATTGAAAACAAAATTGAAATTATGAGCTACTTGAAAAATGTGTTTGATGAACAGGTAACAAGTTACGTATATTCTACACATTAAACATAGTTTTCATAGGTAATTTCGTGGCCTGATAACAAAAAATTAAAAATAAGAGGTCATCTACTAAGGCTTGGTTTGTTGTATTTAGATTTTCATAATTTTAATTGAATTAATGGTAGGTGTCATATTAATGGAATTAGTGAATACTTCCAAAGTGCAGAGGATTGATAATTTCCATCAACCATTTTCTATCTTTTTCGATACAAAAACAATGTATATCAATATAAATTTTAATGAAAATCGCTTACTTATATTAAAGTATATTTTAATTTTACATATTAAAATAGGTTCTAAATCATGTTTTTATTTCAAAGTACATATTTTTATTTCACATTTTCTTGAATAAATATATTGAAAGCTCGAAAAGAAACCAATGACTAACATAACCAGTTTAGTGTTTGTTTGTCATAGTGAATACTTCCATTAATGGTATAGTGAATACTTCTATTAATCATAGGTGTCATATTAATGGAATTAGTGAATACTTCCAATGTGTAGAGAATTGATAATTTCCAGATCAACCATTTTCTACCATTTTCGATACATAAACAATTTATATCAATATAAATTTTAATGAAAATCGCTTACTTATATTAAAGTATATTTTAATTTTACATATTAAAATAGGTTCTAAATCATGTTTTTATTTCAAAGTACATATTTTTATTTCACATTTTCTTGAATAAATATATTGAAAGCTCAAAAAGAAACTAAAGACTAACATAATCAGTTTAGTGTTGGACTGTCATAGTGAATACTTCCATTAATGGTATAATGAATACTTCCGTTAATGGTAGGTGTCATATGAATGGAATTAGTGAATACTTCCAATGTGCAGAGGATTGATAATTTCTAGATCAACCATTTTCTACCATTTTCGATACATACAAATTTATATCAATATAAATTTTAATGAAAATCGCTTACTTATATTAAAGTATATTTTAATTTTACATTCTTTTTTTTTTTAAATAAAAAGTAGATCCTATTATATTATAGCTTCAGGAAAAAGGTGTTCATGACACATAGACGCTAGTTGTCCTGCCTGTGTAGGAAACCAGGATAGTTGGCTCTTCCACTGTAGCATGCAAAAAACGTAGAGAATGTTGCACCACCCTGCCCGTAGGAAACCAGGGAGTGTATTCATGAGTAACAACATTCTAATGAAGTTGATTCTATTGCTATACAAGCTATCGACTAGAGGGCTACAGTCCCGGTAAACTAGTTCAGAAGACAAATATAAAAACATGCAGACAGAAAGACCTATTATCCGGCGCTCTTGTGAGTGTCCTTCGCTTCTCCTTTGCTGGCTGGAATGGAATACGGCTATGCACAAGTTGGGCATTGGCTCTGAGGAGTGGCGCTGGAGTGGGCCGCATAGAGAATGTCCAGGCGTTGGCTGACGCGGACTGCTCTAAAAATCTGATCGTCGACTAGGCTTCTCACTTCGAAAATTAACTGCAGATGCTCCGGGTGCAGGAGAGGTGGCGAGGGCGGCGTCTGCGGCTTGTCCTCCGTTTCCAGTCGTCCCATGGGTGTCGTGTTTGCCTGCAGTTCCCGGATGTCTTCCGGTGGCTCCTCCTCGATTATACAGGGCGCTGCGTCAGGGTCCGAGGTATTTTTTGCTCGGGGCAGTGCCTCTGAGTCTCCAAAACAAGTCGGGGGGTCCCAATTGTCGGGCACCATGAACATTTTTCTTTCTGAGAAGTCTGGTGGGAGCTTGATGCTTAAATCCTCTTCCACAATGGTTCCAGGGGGTGAACTTGCAGCTGTAATCGCTTGGCACCGCCTCTTCTTAGCTAGGGTCACAGCTCGCTTGAAGTTCTCATGTCGCTTCCTTCTGGAGTCGGCTGCATACAAGTCGGCTCCCCGGCAGGGCCTCCCTCTCACCCTTGGCATGGCGAGAGCGAAGTTTAGCGCCAATACTCTGATAATTCTGTTGCAGGATCGTTGTTCGAGAGGCTTCGAGGGCACAATAGAATTCCCGGTGAGGCAGGTGGGGGAATAAATCATGATGATAGCCATTAAAGCCATGAGCTTAATGCTCTGGCTACCCGGACTGTAATTGCTCGTGCAAGGCCTCATCGGCGGACGGAGGCTGACAGAGAAGGTGTGCATCATAAATCACAGAATGTGTGGTGAGGGCCGATATAAAGGGCCCTCCCCCACCTCATTTCCACGTACCTCATCTTCGACGCATGTCACCCCATCCGGGGCCATTTTAATTTTACATTCTAAATCATGTTTTTATTTCAAATTTTATTACAAAGTACACATTTTTATTTCACATTTTCTTGAATAAATGTATTGAAAGCTCCAAAAGAAACCAAAGACTAACATAAACAGTTTAGTGTTGGATTGTCATTTCATTGTGAAATTTCATAAGAAACTATAAAATTTGATGACTTGTTTTGACTATTTTCAACCATATTTCCAAATCAAACAAAATTTAAATTATAAGTTAGAAACTATAATTTGATAACTACCCGGATCTCCCATCACTACACAATTAGCTCCACACATAATCAACTATACTTCACATAGTACAATGATGTTTATACAATAATGTTTATAAATAAAATGAAATAAAACATTTTTAATTTCAGCACAGTATCGTAAAACATAAATTAACCTTTTTTTTTTGTAAATAAAGTAGGATCATTATATTAATAATTGTTTATTAAAGCCTTCTGCTATCAAAAAATTACATTTGTCAGGGTAAACAGTGAGACAATGGTTGCATCACCCAGATGAGAAACCAATGTTGCCACTTGTCCAAACAATTCACAGTTGCAGAAAAAGAAACTAAGGTGCCTCACAGGTCTAGAGCCAAGAGAAGTAATATGTCTAAAGACATCAAAAAACCAAGAAAACATGTGAACGTTGTTTTCATCTGGAGCTTGGGCCTGGCTTATGTTCCATCTGAGGATCATGCACAATGTCCGGGGATGAAGTCCCTATGTCCTGAGTGGTGTGAAGGAGAGTGCATATGAGAGTCTCCAAGCCCTCTTCGTGACACTCACGAAGTTTGTCTCTGATCAACAACTCCTTCATGTCACGCTTGACTTCGAAGACTGAGTTCTGGATGTTTTCCAAAGAATTCTTCATCTCCGTAAACCCATCAATTGAGTGCATGAAGGTTGTGGCCAAGGAGAAAGTAGGGGCAGAAGAGGAGGTGAAGTGTGGGGGGAGGCAGAAGAAGTATGGGGGGAGGCGGAAGAAGTGAGGGGGACAGTTGGGCTAAGGATAGCGGACGGAGAAGGCAGGAGGGAAGGAGACTAGTGTATTGATGGTTCTTCCAGGCTGAGCTCAGGTGCGAAGCCGAGTGAATTACCCATGCTTTCAAACCACTCCACCCTGCAGGCTCACAGGGATGACAGAGGAGGGAGATCCAGGGTGGAGGAATGAGAGGCATGAGTTCTAGGCAGAGGTAAGTCTGGAGTGTTTTTTCATCCTCGCCCCCGCGATCTATACCACATAACCCCTCTCTTGGATTTTCACCTTTGCCTTGGCATCGAAACGTTGCCATTAAAACATAAATTATCCTTTCACCATAAAACACAAAAAATCAAATTATAAGCTATTGACTATTTATTAATGAATAAACAATATATTTCACCATCATTAACAATATAAGAGAAATCAAAGATGAAATAATAAACAATATATTCCACCATCATAAACAATATAAGATAAATCAAAATGAGACAATAAATTGATATTTTGAGTTCCATATATATATATATATATATATATATATATATATATATATATATATATATAATCAAAAGTTTGAATAGTTACACTGCCAAATACATAGCTTCCACATCCATTTTAGGATGATAACAAAAACTAAGACATTCAACTCCAAAATTCTGGACTATAAGCCATCGCTTTAAAATAGATCAAAATTTAAAAATTCATAATAAAATATATGTACAAATTTAAAATAAAATGTACACATGTACCATTTTAGATAAATAAAACAAGTTGTGATTAAAACAAAATTGACATACACACCAAAAGAGTTAAGTCTCATCCTCCAACATACTCCTTTCCACCAAATATAATGTAAACATATTTTCAACCAAATATAATGTAAACATATTTTCCACCAAATATAATTTAAACATCTGTAACAATAAAAAACAATAATAAAAAAAACAAATAACACATATTAGCATATATACTTTAACTAAATATTAAATAAACAATAAGAAATAATAACATACCCAACTAGAGTTGAACAGATTTAAGATTTTCCCTTTCTTTTTATTACACTTTTTTTAAACCAAATTTCCATTACAAAGTTCCAAAACTTCCAAAATAGTTACTCTCCACATTAAGCATACATGATTTAAACAATTTGTAAAATCTTATCTAAAATCTTAAAAAAATTTAAAGAGAAAAATTGTGTTCTTAGTAACCAATTTTTGTGTTTTGAGTTAGATAATAATCTGAAAATAAATATAGAACTGTGTATGCAGAAAGTTCATAAATCTCCATATTAAGTCATTCTTCCAATAAAATACTTATTTCTTTGTGGATAAAGTCTGAAATTCTTCAGGTGAAATTCTCAACCCAGGTGATCTTATTGACGCAACAGTGAAATAGTAATCTCCTCAGTAGTAAAATACTTCTCTCCTCTTCTACAGTGGAATATATGTTCTCATATAATCAAATTCCCTCAAATTCCTTTCAAATTAAAGGACTCATAAATCTCCATATTAAGCCACTCTTCCAAGAAATTACTTATATCTATGAAAGTTCACAAATCTCCATTTTAAAAACCATTCTTCTAGAAAATACTTACGTCCTCTTTCTACGGTGGAATAGATGTTCTCATATAATCTTTCATATACATGAAGAAAACACAAATCTGCACATATATTAAGTCATTCTTCAAAAACTATTTAAATCTTTCATCTTTGGGATGTATTCATATTACATATAATCAAATGCTCTACATGTGAGCTGACTCACATATACTATATGTTAGCTACTATATGTGAGCTAGCTCACATATAGTATATGTGAGTTCCAGAAAATACTTACCTCCTCTTTCTGCGATGGAATATATGTTCTCATATAATCTTTCATGTACATGAAGAAAACACAAATATGCACATATATTAAGTCATTCTTAAAAAACGATTTAAATCTTTCATCTTTGAGATGTATTCATATTACATATAATAAGATTCTCTTTGAAATAATCATTCATCATAATCTAAACATAAGTGAGATCATGCACATACATAGCTTATTTGTAAATCTACTTGAATGTTGGTTTTTGTAGTTAGTAACCAATTTAGTTAAGAGTTTGACAATACCCTAGCAAGAAAGAATTCACTTCATTGAATGCAAAAAACACAAATGTCCATACTACGCCATTCTTGGATAAGAAGGCAAGGAATGCAATCGAAGAAAATTTAGAAACTTCCTCTTTTCTAATTTGGGATAGAGTCTGTTCTCAAATAATCAAATGTTCAAGTTCAAAATTAGGTCTTCATCATGATCTAAACATAAATAAGCTTGAATGTACCATTTAAGACAACGATAAGCTTATATAGAGGTTTTATATATTTCAGAATAATTGATCAAAGCGTTGAAAAATTATATAGACACTAGTTTAGTAACTCTATGAATAAGAAAGGCTAAACTAAAAATTTGAGAAAACAAAAATTTGAAAAAAACAAAAAATATAAGCTTATTCAGCAAAAATAACCTTGAACACTTTTATATAAAAGCCCAACATAAAAGAAAATTAAAACTCACTAATGTGAAATGAACGTACATTTATGAATCATCATGAATAGACACATCCTTCCTAGGTATGGATGCTTCCTCTTCAATCACAATCTCCCGCACTCTCTTCTCCACATTTTGTTCAAGCACGCTCTCAGGTACTCACTTCTCCACATTGCCCTATATAACACATTTCAAATTTGAAAATTTGAAAATTAAATTTAAATGATTTTAACACATTAAATTGTAGTTTTGAATTTTGAAACATGTAATGCCTATGATGTGCCAACCTATGATTCAATAAATTAAATGTTGTTTAAGACATTCTTCTTTTAAATTAAGAATTTAAATGACAATTTGCAATTTTAATATATAACTAAATTTTTTTTCAACATGCAATGATACCTGTGAACTCCCACCCTCTTCAAACTCTCCCAATGAGAATTGAGACAAGCCTACCCAAGTAGTAGGAGATGGAATAGGGATATGTAAACAACACAACTAAAAACTAAATCTAGGATTTAATGTGTTCACATTTATACAAAATTATAAATGTCATGTTGTTGATATTATTCAAAATATTGGAAATTGTACAGCTAAAGTGATCATCTGTGGATATTAGAAAACACATGCATGATTCAACCCATCCAAATTTAAACTTATGGAATCAAGTCCCCTATTAACTGGAGATTCATTTAACATATTTTCAAACTGCAATTAATGACAATAACAACTCAATTATTTCTATAGATATAATGATATGTATCTAGATCTAGAATTAGAAGTAAACTATCCTCAAATGCATAAAAAATTTACTAACTAGAACATGTACCAATCCGTTGTTTGGTTCATCTTTCTAAATGACCTCCTTCCAACCATTATGACAAAATTTTTCATACTCCTTAAGATATTCTACTGACATGGTATCTAACTCCTCATCTGTTTTATAAACAAAAATGGTCCGAGAATTGGCTTCTGCTCGATGACGGTTCAAACCAACATCAACACCATAAAAAATCGATTCCAAATTTTCCTCGATTGCATTCCTAGCCTCTTTGTCAACCTTTGATGAATCTCGCAACTCTGAATGTGAAGCAAATGGCCATGTTGGACGAGATACTAAAGGTCGTGGAGGCCTCTGTAATGTCGCATTTCAATATGTCATTTTTCGATCATATGTTTGTCCTTTACCAGCCCCATAATAATCGGATGGTAGACTAGTATAATCATGGTACATGTCCATGAAAAAATCTTCATACAAGTGTCTAGTAAAATAATGTGGAACCTCATCATTCCACGAAAATTTCCCATATACTACCAAAAATATGTTATACAGATGTCCTGCTATGTTGGGGTGCTTAAAATATTGCACCTTCAACATCTTTTGCTTTGGCTCATATTTGAAATTGAACATCGAAATTGTGTTTTCTTTTGAAACTTTATTTTTACTACATCCCATTTATCAAGGCCCATCACCTCTGACTTTCGCCGCCTCATCAAATCGATAAAACTGTTAGTGGTTGGCCCCATCTTTTGATATGCGTCCATAAAGTTTTTCAATGAATGCAAAACAATCTACAAGCTTTGTTTACTCACCCGAGGGAGATCCAAGCTCCTCAAATCATTTTCCAACCTTATTTTAACACATGGGCATCGCTCAAGGGTCATTGATTCAGTAATCCCTTCCCAGAGAAGCTCATCACCAACATCCAAAGGATAGGTGGACGTAGGCATGTAATCTTCTCTTTCTTGATAACGTCGCCTTCTAAATCGACCTTCACCCTCTTCACCATCATTAGAATCTTTGTGAAACCCACTCTCTCTTTCATCGTCTTCCCTCGCATTAAACTCATTGTCTACACAGACATTTGGAAGTAATTTCAACATTTAACTTGACATAAATATAAATACACAAAAATACAACAAAAATAAACAAAATCAAAGAAAATTACCAAAAATATTTTCTTGTCCTGAAGTATTCCCTACATTCTCAGGTGTAGGAGTATCAATGTGCAACCTATCTAATAAGGTTGCATCCATAGCACTTGTTTGAGCACATTCTCGATTTGATCTATTCACAAACTCGTTTGATCATCTCCTCTGACGAGATTGTCGTTGGTCACTCAGAGTCTCAATCGAAGAAGGGGTTCATCTTCTTCCTTCTTGGGATAGCCTAGAGCATTTGCGAGGAATGTTTGGAGACTCATGTCTCGACATCTCACCTCAATATCTATCCTTTGGAAATTCATGAATATTAAAGTTCATAAGTTATAGAAACATTAAATGGAAATACTAAATTTATAACACAAACATTTAAGAACATATATTGATAAAACTAGAAAAACTATATTTTTTACAATCACCGACAAAACATTTACTTAAAACTAAAACAAGAAACAATATCACATGATACATGTTGTTACTATCCTCTTAGATATATGCTCAGAAAAAGATTCAAGGGATCATTGATCAAACCCTTGGGGCAGATCTCATCATGACACATGGAACAAATTTCCAAGGAGAACTTTGAGGGTAAAATATCAATAGACTAACCATCAACATACATATGTGGCACCAACAATAGAAGAGAACGAAAACATACTCAAGGTGGCATTAGCAAGGAGATAAAGAGGACGACAACAGCAAAAAAATGAGGAGGGAGACACCAACAAGTAGAGCCAAAATCCTCAAATAATAACCAAGAAGAGATCTCCAGCAAGATGGAAAAGAACAAGAAAAGGGGTCGTAGCCACAAAATTAAATAATTAAATAAGTCAAGAGAAGGGATCCAAAGTCAAGGCAACTAACTTTTTTTAAGAAAAATCAAAGAAAAAAACCAAAAACCCACACAACAATTAAGGGGGGCATAATTCAAGCAAGGGTGGTTTCAACACAAAGTCAACAATTAAATTCTTCCAAATTCAAGAAGGCTAACTTTCTTTAGGTAAAGCACAAAACCAAAAACCCACACAACGATTAAAGGGAGTGTAAGTCAAACAAGGGTGATTTCAAGACAAAGTCAACAATTAAGTTCTTCTGGAATGGAAAAATGTCCACATGATTCTCATGATATTTACTTATAAGTTTTTATCATCCCAGCATACAAGGAGGATCAATAATGTGATCATGTTCTTACTAACTACTCCTAGGTCTCATGGACCATCACGGGAGAGAAAAAAATCACACATTATCTCAACTTGGTACCTAACAAAAAATAAATAAACCAGAAAACCAAAGGAAGATCAATAATGTGATCATGCTCTTCTTTGGATGTTATTTAGTTTATACATCTGTTGTTCTTCAATAATGGGACAAGATCGAATTCAATCCCATCCCTGTACATGGAAAGGTCCAAATTCGGATTTGTCATCCCATCTGATAAACATATTATACCTCTACTTGTCTGTTCCCGATATGGTCTAGGTGTTGTTGTGTCTTTGTTTTTACTCTATTGTGTCTCCATCCTATTGTGTTCATAAATTATTAATTTATAGGAGGTTTGGGCTTGTCCTTGTACATGGACATGGCTATATTCGACCCTGTCCATGTATAGGGACATGCCCAAATTCAAGCCTATCCATGTACATGGACAGGGCCAAAAATTTCCCTATCCATGTTCAGGGACATACCTGAATACAAGCCTGTCCTTGAACATGGACATGTCAAATTCGGCCCTATCATCCCATCCAAAAAACATATGATACCTCTACTTCTCTATATTATATTTTCTAGGTGTTGTTGTGTTTGTGTTTTCACTCTATTGTGTCTACATATTATTGTGTTCATAAATTATTAATTTATAGGAGGTTCGAGCATGTCTCTGTACACGGATAGGGCCATATTTGGCCTTGTCCATGTACAAGGATAGGCTTCAATTTACAAGTTATGGGGGTTAAAGAAGGTCGTCGAACCACCTATCAACAGGTTGTACCTCTCTTTTCTTAGCAGCTCATGGTTTTGTGGGGATCATCCCTCTCTTATCAACAAACTGTGGGTTTGGAACTAGTAACTTTCTTTTCTCAGCCACAAATTCATCATTTCAACTCCAAATTTAAAAGACAGAGAGGCAAAGTTCAACATGTAGACTGGAAGGACCTTTGGATGCCAAGGACAACGCCTAAATCATCATATTCTAAAAGAGAAGGGACATTGATATGGATTTTCACATTGCAAATCTGTTGGTTGGATTATCAACAACTAGTATTTCAGACTACAAAGTTGTTGGGAGGATCTTTCTCATGTTATACATTGAAAATAACACACATATAACCTTTGTCTTGGGTGCCATAATAGCCATATAATGATATATAAAGGTTGTCTACAAATTGTTTGATATTATTAATGAATGAAATAACTCATGTAATTGTGTATCAGTTTAGATATCATTGTTTGTACACGGGCCTCACAAGTGTGTTTACAGGCTGTCTAAAAAGGGACCATTCCAACACATTTATTACTGCATATTCTTGGACACCTACAACAAGGGTATTACAGGTCAATAATAAAGTATAGATTTGTTTGTGTTTGCTGAGTTTTACTTCCATCGTAACATATTTAACAGGTCTATCATCAATTCCAATGAATGTATTTGTTTTTGTTATATCAGTTGGCACACCTACAGTAATTTTTTCTACTATACGTATTGTTGTCTCTTGATATTAAATGCAGTAAAATATTTTTGTGCCAAATTCATGTGGACAAGTTTTAAATAGTGAACTATTTGGTCATTAAATGATTCAGGTCTGTCCCTATACATGGACAGGCTCGAATTCAGGCATGTGCCTGTACATGGATAGGGTCAGGCCCTATCAATGACGTTATGGCATGTAGAATATGGTCAAGAATAATTCTATCACTAAGCCACTCCATCACTAATTATGTAAACATGTCTAGTACAACCTTTCAATGGGATTAGCTATACTTACTATTATAGATGTTGAGGCCAAGCTTAATAACAATCTTGAAATGGTTAGGTGGTCGTGTCAATTCGATATCCAGGTAAAGCTATAGAAGTTGACTAAGTAGCATCCTAGATAGTTATAATTCAATTAGGTTAAGATATAAAGCCTACAACATCACTAGTAGCAGATACAGTTCCTAGGAATTCTATATGCTTACTAACACCATAATCACATTCTTCTTTAGATAAAGGTAATCACATAACTAACACCATATGCTTACTTATAGTTGTTGGAACCATTACATGATGGGTAACTATGAAATAAGCTCTACTTTAAGCTCAATATCTACATGTTACTGCTTATACCATATGTAATAGCACATAATAAGAAATACTCATAACGTAATTAACACAAAGCTAATGTTCATTAAATTAATAGTAATACATTATCACTACTACAATTATGATCACCTATCCATCACATAGAGTGAGTGTATTAATACTAATTATGATAGTGATTAGCTTACTACACACATTGTACAAGATGAGCTCCATTGATTGACATTACTTGGATATGGATTAGTACAAAACTAACTATGAGTACAACTTCCCGATATGAGTCTAATGTATCTAATTATGAACTACGGATTACACTGGCTTGAATCTCTCATTGTGTCGTAGCCAGTGATATTTCTTCCCATTAATTTCATAACATTCCATACTGTGAATCTCATCCTAGAACCAAAACAATGATCACTATAAGGAAGTAAGTCCATTGAATAGGGATACTACTAACCTCTGCCCTATTTGTCTAGTTATAGTTAAAGGTTGTTGTATGAGCTATAACATAGGGAATAGAAGCAAACGACATGATTGTTAACTACAAAGGGTAGTATACAATAAGAGCTAAAGGCAATAGCTTACCCTATAATACAAGGGGAATAGAGCCATTCCATTACTATGATATCAGTAATACAAGAACAACTTAGCTTAAGGTTCAACAAGGTGATATCATGTTACCTATTTACCATAATAAATACGTTTTGTGATATTAATCTTATCTCGTACTAACTACTTGTGATATCACTAGAAAGCAATAGCACTAAGTATCAACACTTGTATTACACTTGTATGTGATTCCAATGCTTGTGTCCTAAGCTATTACCCTTATTTTCACCTATCACCATTATCGAGTAGTGTGTATATTCCCCTTATTTCCCTAATCAACACTATGGAATAGTGATAAGTAGTATGTGTTCATTACATATAGCTTAGGTATTACTTCAATATAAACTTGGTTATTGTATACAGTAAGCATTACTTAGTGTTATATATGGTTTATATGTAAGTTCAAGCTCAAAGCTATGATACTAGCTCTATGGGTATAATCAATACGGATCCATATATTATGCATATTACTTAGTTGTATCAATACAGTTAAACATGATATCTCAAAAACATAGGCTCTATCTAAGCTATTCACATACATCACATGTGTTCACTTTCAATACTATGATTCCAGTCAAAGTTGATCGACACTAATATAGAAGTAATACGTATGTAACTATAATGTAATCCCAATAATCTTTCCCTATTTTATAGATATAGTTATAATCTTATTACACATTGAACAATGGGAAAGCAAGCACATACCGTTAATTACTAAGGATAGAATCAAACCACATACTAACTAGGATATCATAACCACTCTACTGTGAATAACTTGATTATGGTTGAAATGTAACTATTTACAAGCTAATAGGATAAGATGAAAGAGTAATGGTATTTAGACTGATAAGCTAACTATCACCTTTGTTATGATTAAAGGTAATAAAGAGCCATATTCAATAATGATGCGGAGTGATATTGGTCTATCACATCTACTGTGGATCATCACTATTTACATAATTAGTAACATTGATTACATTTGTTGTATCTCTATGCTCTATTGGTCTAATGATTTGCTTACACTAATACAAGAGCTTAGGCTTAGTGTTATCACTGAAATTTCGTCTGCACATGGCGACAAGAACTCTGCATCATCAAAACATCAGTGAAGTCATTCACGGCACTGAATTAGTTTCACAACATTCCAGAAGGGTCAAAAACTATACAAAGTAACCAAAAATTGAAAGGCGCTTTACAGCAGTTTGATGTGCGCGCGCATGCACAGGTCAAAAGTGTGTTTTTCGCGCATGCGCGCTCGACGCGCGGCTGTCAACATAAAAACGCGCGCATCTACTAATACGACACATTAATTGAATAGGTCGGCCTCCCGACCACTTACGGACCGGCCCCCAAGATGATTTGACTCTCAAATCAGAGCCGGATCTGCAAAAGCGGTGGATTAATGGCCTAAGTAAACCCTAAAAGGGTCCCTGTTCACATTTGAAGAAGGTTACGTGACCGCCTGAGGAATGGCTATAAAAAGCCGTGAGGATGCACTGTTTTAGCAGGGAATTCTAAGCACCGTTACGCTGTTCAGATGGTTTAAGGGCTCACCCTTTAGACACCAACTCATCAGCTGCATCACCCAGAGTTCTCTCACCGCTCAGTACTTCTCATTTGTAAGGAAAACCAAATATGTGAGGGCCCCAAAGAGCCTTCCATTGGAGGGAGAAGGAACCTCTGGTCCCTTCCTTCAACGTGCTCTGGTTTCAATCAATACACCTGCCTGAAACCTTTGATGACACCTGTGTTTTGTGTTTAATGTTTGATCTTTGCTTCTTGTTATAGTTTTGATTTATTTTCAGTTCGTAGTAGATTGTAGTTTGTTTTATTTATGTTAACCCTATGCTGCCACAGATGTTCTGCCCTGATAAACCCAACAGGGTATGCAAAGCGCTCTCCATTTTTCTCACCTGGTGACCATTTGAACGCGAACAGATTGGCGACTCCACTGGGGAGTCAGGTATTAAATCCTCCCTCGATTGGGTTTTATTTGCTTTCCTTTCTGTTTTGTTAACTTGCAGGGACATAAACCGGCCCCCGCTGACCTGCTGATCAGTCGATTCACAGGAGAATCGAGAGAAATACATCCGGGGTTTCTTTCTCGTCAACTTATCACAAGCATGCGGGTTTTCCAAACCACAGACGCGCGTCTCGTACGCATGTGCTGGAATTGACATCTATTTTCCACGCGCAGGCGCCACACGCGCCTCTGTCTGTATTAAAAGCCGCGCATTTGCACTAAATTTTTCATTGTAAGGTTTTGGATGTGGGGAAATTCATTTTCCTTCTCAAGAATGATGTTATGCATGCTTTAAATACTGCACCACTTAGACCCCTCAACTTATAAAGGGGATAGTCAAACAAACATAGGCACTTAGGTGGATAAAAATCATTTTTCCCTTATTTTCTTTTTGCCACGTGGATGGCTTGCTTTGATTTATAACCTAAGTCGAACATCAAATTGTAATCACATCTAAACTCACATTCGGGACTAGAAGTTGCAAGTAACAATATTGAGTATGCTCTTCTCTCACGTCACCAAGCGATCTTGAGAATCAGAAAAAGATTGCGAAAACGATCTCATCTCCCTTAAAATTTCAAAATTTTTAGGAGAGGACAACGGCTCTTTTGAGACCCCTCTTAGTTTCATTTTTTCAAAACACATTCTTGTAATGGGCCCATACACGCCCACATGTCAACAAAGCTAGAATAGTGTTTGAATTACTGCTTTCTTAGATAAAAAAACTAGGAGAGTTTAAAATTTTGTAACGGGCCCACACATGCCCACATGTTCAATCTAGGATAGTTTCATGCTTTTTCTAGATTAACTCACACATAGGGAGTTAAAGGATAGTAACGGACCACAATGTCCACATGCTAGTTTCCTAGGGCTTTTAAAATTCCGCAAGGTTGTACCAATGACATCTAGCTTATTTAGGTAATCAAACTCTTGTAAAGGACCAAGCGATGTCCACATCCTGCAAGGTGACATCTAAATAACTAAAATTTGGCACACTTTTCACTCACACACAAAAGTCACTTTTTCACTGACATAGCCTCTTCTCGAAACGTGGAGGTCTAAGTAGGTTTCCTCCCAAGGGATTCTGAAAACACCCCATCTTTTCTTGATAAGACTATCCACTCCCACTTTAATCAAATGAGGTTGGTTTTCACCCCCAGCCTCACAAAATAATTTCATCTAAAATCTTTCTAAACAACTCACTAAGTTGTCCTCCACAGGAGGTGCCAAAAGAAAATTTTAGTCTAGGTAGGATTTCGGGGGTAGGCATCCAAATAACCCCCCATTATCTGGTTCTCACATTTTCAAACATAGAAG
>ML785760.1:833300-845825 GCA_009831015.1 Picea engelmannii | reverse complement strand
ACCTTCAACAACACCGCTGACACTGCAGCGCGTTTTTTCTTCAACCACGTCATATCCCGGTTCGGAGTACCACTCCAACTTGTTTCCGACCATGGGAAACACTTCGAGAATGAGATCTTCGTCGAACTCTCATCTCGGTTAGGCTTCTCTCACGAGTTTGCCTCACCATATTACCCGCAGTCAAACGGACAGGTCGAGGCTGTAAACAAAGTCCTCAAGACCATGTTACAACGCACCAATTGGAATCATATGTTGTTTTCCGCGCTATGGGCTTACCGAACAGCAGTCAAGACCGCTATGGGTTTCACGCCATTTCATTTAGTCCATGGGGTCGAGGCAACTCTTCCCATCGAGTGCGAAATCCCTACTCTTCGCACCGCAATTGAGCTTTTACCTGACACTGCTCCACTGGAGCAGCGCTTGCTGAACTTGGAGTCACTGGATGAAGATCGTTGATCTTCATTACAGAACAACGAGGCCGCTAAAAAACGATCCAAAGCTACCTTCGATCGCCATGTCAACCTTCGTTCATTCCGAGAAGGCGACCTCGTTTTGGCCTATGATATCGCCCATGATACCTTTGGCCACGGCAAATTCGAATCCCTTTGTCACGGGCCTTACATCATCCAACATTGCCTCACCAAAGGCGCATATATCCTGGCCTCCCCCGAAGGCCTCTCACTCAAGGAACCCGTCAATGGGTTATACCTCAAGAAATTTTATGCTTAGAAGTAGTCATGCTACTTTAGGTTACTTTTTGTTTAGTGTTTTTAATCTTTTTTCCCTACCCTCTCGTCTAAACTATCCTTTGTGCTATTAACAGATGACTCCTCCACAAGCCTACCACATTGGTTATGCCGACGGCGCCAGCCGTTGGACACAAAATCTCACTTCGGCTGCTTGGGCTCTCTACACCCCATCACATGAAATGCTACATTCAAGCGGAATATGTTTGGGACCAGCAACCAACAACCAAGCCGAATACACTGCTGTCATAGGCCTCCTGACCGACGCCCAACATCATCATATTCGTCACCTTAGCATTTTCCTCGACTCCCAGCTAGTCGTTCTCCAGCTCAACAATGTGTACCATGTACGCGATCCATGCCTCTTTCGCAAATACCTGCAGGTTAGATTATTATCTCGACATTTTGATTCCATTACATTTACACATATTTCAAGAGAATTAAATCAAACAACAGATGAAATAGCTAACATGGTGCTAGATTGGCATATATCACATCAAGCTACACATACATAAACATATCATACATCCTGTCACAGCATATAGATAGCATCAATATCATCAACATCACCATAAAAAACACATGTAAACCATATTTGGATCTCAAAAACATGTATACTCATGTATATATATGTGGGCATCTCAGGCCATCTGAATGTTTACATACACAAAAATACAACGGCCCACAGGCCCGTGCCACATCATGGTACAAAAATCGGCTCACCATCTTATCAAAAACAATATACAATACAATCAGGGGGCCTCTATCGCACCCCCACCTGCCCCTCCCTCAGGAGGAGGTGGTGGTCCACCCCTACCTGACCCAGGCGGTGGTGGTGGAACACCTGCAGGACCCCCCTGCTCAGGCGGCAGTCATCCGCTAGTCATGGCGGCGAGCATAGCTGCTCGTCGCATGATGGACCGCCATGGTGGCGGCAACCCGATGCACTGCTCCAGGAACTCCTCGTCCTGGATATGGGTCCACGTACTCTCTGGCACATCCCGAAATACCGTCTCAAAACGACGGAATATATCATCCGAGTCTCCTCCGGCTGCCGCCGGAGGGGCATGTGATGGCCCCGCACCAGGGTCATCAAATCGGCGCCTCCTCGCTGGTCTCCCGGGCTCTGCTGGTGCTCCCGCCGCCTCATCCCGTGGCCACCTCTCTCCACGTGGAGGTCTCCCCTCTGGTTGCACTGGCGGTCTGTACAACTCCACCTCGCGCCCACGAGGTTCCAAATCTGCACATACACAAAACAAGCAACAACCGATCATATTAGTGTCTGTACATCATAAATATGACCTGGTATATCAAAAATCACAGCATAAATCAAAACATGCAAATACACGGCATACCTCGGTGGTCGAATACCTCCCCAGGAGGCAATACCATGTCCGGGTCCCCCCGGAAGTCCACCCCAGCGTAGGGGAACTGTAGCATCACCTGCGACATCTGCCGCCATATCTGCGCCACCTACGCAGTGAAGTAGTGCCCGCCTTCGCCACCACCGTGGCGAATCAAAATCTATGACCACCACCTCAAGTGCAGCTCTCGTACCCCTGGTGCCTCTAGTAGCACCCTCGGGCGCAGCATCGACACCCTCTCCAAGAAAAAGGCTACCAGGATGGAGCCAAATGCAAACTCCCCGGCGCCTGTGGACCGACATCGGTCCAGCTGCGCGATCATCCGCGCGTGAAGGGTCAAACCCCAGGCGAACCGCTCACGGTCCACCACCACCCTTTCCAGCAAAATCAGCTCGCCACCGCTAATACGGTGGGTTGCTCGGGACCCATACACTCGCACTATCATCACTGCTATGCAACGATGCAGAAGGGCATCTATCCTACTGATGCTCACCGATGTCTCGGTCATATAGTCCTAGCCCGAGCAATATCGCTCGGCGACGGTGTGCAAATCAGTGTCTCTTGGCAACACAGGATCTGCCGGCAACGGCGTTCCCCGGAAGGGGAGCCCCGTTAAGAAGTATATGTCCTCCACCGCAGTGAAGGTGATCTGCTCTCCTCGCACGAGGAAGCAGTGCTGAGCCGAGCTCCACATCTCAATCAAAAATTGGAGTAAATAATCCTGTGCCCGTAACAACGGGCACTCAAAGAACTTTAGCAACCCACTGGTTGCTAAAGCTGCTGGAATGGCCACTCGAACTGTCGGCGGTGCATTGGCCACAGCCTCTCGTAGCTGTGACCAGTCTCGCTCACGCCACTGTACATCCATGATCCCTGCTCGCCACCTGCACACAACCCAAAGTCCTATATTAGCTTAGGCAATCATCCAATACATCAAAATAAGCTAACTTCTTCAACATGAAACCTTGCCTCAAAGGCGCGGTTTTACCACCCACAGGCGCGCACCCATGCGCACCTGTTCACTATACAGGCGCACATCTGTGCGCGCCTGTTTTTCGCACAGGCGCGCTCATAAGCGCGCCTGTTCACAATACAGATGCGCTTTTGAGCGCGCCTGTTCACAATACAGATGCGTTTTCGAGCGCGCCTGTTGTACCCACAGGCGCGCTCGTGAGCGCGCCTGTTCATCCCACAGGCGCGCACTCATGAGGGCCTGTCTACCCCACAGGCGCGCCCTTAGGGCGCGCCTTAAATTCCTTCTCACGCACACACATGTGTGCTTTCTCCATGTATAGGCGTGCACTCATGCGCGCCTTCCACCGAGTCGCCCGCACATGTGGGCCCCTCCTCTACCCAAAAACCCCCTAAAACTCCCGTACGACCCCCCGTACCTACCCCACCCAAAAATTGGAAACCTATAGCTATGCAGGCTGATTAGACCACTAACCTGAAGCTCACACACCATCGATCGGGTACCTCGTGCTCTCGAAATCACTCAATCTCCTCTGAATCTGCTCGGAAAATCACTATTGCAGCAGGTACAAATGAGGTGGCAATATGGTCCCCACAGCTATATATAGGCCTTTTGCCAAACTTCCACTCAACATTCTGGGAGCCTACGATGTCCATTCGACAAACCGTCTTCAGTCACGAGATCAACATCTCGCCGCCTATGTCACGGCTGTCCTTGGGCCGCTTTTCGTCCTAGGCCCCCGGGGCACCTTTTTTCCATATCATGGCCAGGTACACACGCGCATAGTCACATTTTGTCAAATACAAGCTCATATCTTTGATACTCTTCAGATATTGTTCACTTTGGGTATTTGGTTGTTCTGTGTGTAGGTACTTGCTCATCGGTCATCGACATCATCCCTTCAGGTATATATTCAGCACTGGCATGTAGTCTATCCCACTGTATTGCATTTACATTTCCAGTCACACCCTATGATTTTGGCCTTTAGGATCCTTATTCTCGGCTCTGCAGTACCCACACCTCCATTTGCATCGGCGGTACTGTAATTCGGTAGCATTCTCACCCACATGAGTTGTCCCATTCATAGCACCTTTTTGCACTTATGACACTCATGCTGTTCTTCATTACCCTTTAGGGATGGGAGTCTTGATAGTCTTACATCATGTTGCGAATCAACCACATACTTCTTCTCCTGATTTTGCTAGCTCCTTATATGGACTCCCAAATCATCACTTTATGGTTATGTTCTTTTTTACCTGCACCCCCGCAGGATCATGAACCCACCATTTCATCCACCATCAGTTTGCCCATCTGCGAACCTATCTTCATTTCACCTACCTCATACAGAAACTCGCCAATGGGGCCCCCACCCTTCATCAGTTTTTCATGACAATCCCGCCCTCCCTGGGGCACCCGTTTCTGTATTTGTACATTTCTCCCCAAAAATTATTTATTATTTATTGTACAAACACCTTTACCTTCAGTCATTACATTCTTTGTCGTCACCGTTGGCGACTTGCTTTCTTTTTTGGCCACACGCAACCCATGTCACCCTTGGATTGGAGCAGTACTTATCATTTACCCTTGCCGGCATCGTCCATATCTTTAGAGTACCCCACAGGTCAGTTACCTCTACCCTTTGAATTTGTTCACCTTGTCCTGCCTCTGGCACAACTTAGCATCGGTCTTGTCGTCCCCCTGACACTCGACCTTGTTACCTGGTTGCGGCCACTGTTCCTCTTATATATCCTCCAACCAAGGGCAGTCTTGAGTCATCCCACTTCTTGACTTCGTCCATGTACCTCTGCCACTTCCTCACCTCAGTAGATTCCACGGAGCACCTTTTCGCTTCTGGGAGTCGCGTCCCCCTTTTGTCGACATCAGCACACTTTTCCAGAAGGGCGACAGTATCTTGATTCTCATTCTCTATTAATGAGAGATCTCAGACGGCACAGGGTGAAACAACATTGCTCCCTGCTGTCGTTGTCCCCCATAACATTCGACGCCAACACTCTCTCATGTTATGGTGGGTCTTACTTTGCGACTGTTGCAGTTATTTTTGTCATTTGCCGAAGACCTCTGAACGTGGTAGGGCCATCAATGCCCACATCATCGTCGCTGCTTATTACAGCGATCATTGCCTGTTATTCAGAGTATGTTCCTTTGCAGAATTGTCTTCTGCCTTTATCATTACCACCCCCGAGGGCACTGCAGTTGTCTACACCAACACTTCCGTCATCTTTTTTCAGAGTTACATCACACGAGCATGGGGCATGCCCGCCTCATTTGTACACAGTTGTATATTTTTTCTGCACGTCTCTCAGAAGGTCGAGATACCAGTTCCTTTTTCCTCCAACGGATCGCTCCGAACGGTCCCACTATTGCTTTCCCTTACAAAAACATTCTCAGTAGAAGAAACATTGATGGATTTCGGCTATACGTATGCTCCTAACCTCATCCATCAGGGGGCATCTGTTATCATTGAAATTTTGTCTGCACATGGCGACAAGAACTCCGCATCATCAAAACAGCAGTGAAGTCATTCACGGCACTTAATTAGTTTCACAACATTCCATAAGGGTCAAAAACTATACAAAGTAACCAAAAATTGAAAGGCGCTTTACAGCAGTTTGATGCACGCACGCATGCGTAGGTCAAAAGTGCGTTTTTCGCGCATGCGCGCTCGACGCGCGGCTGTCAACATAAAAACCCGCGCATCTACTAATACGGCACATTAATTGAATAGGTCGGCCTCCCGACCGCTTACGGACCGGCCCCCAAGATGATTTGACTCTCAAATCAGAGCCGGATCTGCAAAAGCGGTGGATTAATGGCCTAAGTAAACCCTAAAAGGGTCCCTGTTCACATTTGAAGAAGGTTACGTGACTTCCTGAGGAATGGCTATAAAAAGCCGTGAGGATGCACTGTTGTAGTAGGGAATTCTAAGCACCGTTACGCTGTTCAGATGGTTTAAGGGCTCACCCTTTAGACAACAACTCATCAGCTGCATCACCCAGAGTTCTCTCACCGCTCAGTACTTATCATTTGTAAGGAAAGCCAAATACGTGAGGGCCCCAAAGAGCCTTCCGTTGGAGGGAGAAGGAACCTTTGGTCCCTTCCTTCAATGTGCTCTGGTTTCAATCAATACACCTGCCTGAAACCTTTGATGACACCTGTGTTCTGTGTTTAATGTTTGATCTTTGCTTCTTGTTATAGTTTTGATTTATTTTCAGTTCGTAGTAGATTGTAGTTTGTTTTATTTCCGTTAACCCTATGCTGCCACAGATGTTCTGCCCTGATAAACCCAACAGGGTATGCAAAGCGCTCTCCATTTTGCTCACCTGGTGACCATTTGAACGCGAACACTTAGTATAAATCTTGGTTCAATACTGTAATCATATTGATATGCTATGTTCTCACTATTACACATATTTAGGCTTGTAACTCCATTGATATCATATAAGGATTCACATTCTTCTTAGTTATAACTATCCCTAATAAAGAAAAGATCAATATTACAGACCCTTGTGACTCAACATTATAAGGTTATACAACCTTTCTGTATGGTTAATGTGACTAGTATTGACCTATGTTTAGAGTTAACATAGTAACCCTTTAAGGAATACTAGTATTATGCATAGTTAATATTATTCAATGGTAATAGTTATGGAAACAAGATTCACCCTTGTCACAATAGAGCTCATATCTCTTATCCTTGTTGATCTCTTTGATTTGCCTCATATATGCACTATTCATTTCCTTATATTCTCATATCTATGATATGCTCATACAGTAAAGCTTCGCACAGTATGGAACAAATAAGGCAGAGAGAATACCATGAAATCTGTAACTAGTATATGTGCCATATTAGTGTAAATACAAAGGGTAATAGATCACCAAAGCTAATGTATAGAGGTTAAGCAAGTTGTTGCATAACTAGTAGTAACCCATATAAGCTAGTTGATGTCTGTAATGGGTTACTCGTAGTAATATGATGCAAGCTATTAAAAAAAGGTATATCACTATCTATGCAACTTTGAACACCATGTATACGCTAGTCTTGTAATAGTGGATCATAAGTAACTACAAATTCAATAGGAAACATAGATTACATTAAGTAGTGTAAGTATTGATGATGAATCCTAGCATGCTTTATTACGTAAACACTGTAACTAATGGTATTGATTACAACATCATAACTAACTATACTTAGTGTAATGATTCCACTTATTATGTAAATTACATGGATCTCTATTCTGTATAAGCTCATTGCTACTATTGTTCTATGTTGTAACTATACAGTAAGTGTGTTTGTTTTTTATTTCTTAGAGATAGTGTGCTCTTTAATCATAGCTCTTGTATGATAGTAAGTGTTAAAGCAATGGTGTTAATACTGATAAGAGTAACATTCAAGCTCATTGTACATTGATTACTTAGCTTAATATTGATATCATAGTAGTAAGGACATAGTTGTGGAGCTATCTGAAAGCTCATAGTATAACAAGTACAGGTAATGGAAGTTGAAACCCATGCTATCATATTAGATGTTTTAAGCTTCCATAAGGTGAAAACTAACATAGATATTTTTAATGAAGTGTAATTTGAACTATCAGTTTTCAGGAATGTGTTTGTAAATGGACAGATCCGAATATGGTCATGTCCATGTATAGGGACAAGCCTGAATCCGAGTATGTCCCTGTACAAGGACAAAGCCATATTCGGACTTGTCCATGTACAGGGACAGGCCCGAATTTGGGTCTATCCCTGTACATGGACAGGGCCAAATATGGCCTTGTCAAAACTATAAATTTGCAAAAATTAAAACTACATTATTAAAACGAAAACTATAACAAAAAATAAAACTAAAACTGATATTAAAACTAAAACTAAAACTAAAACTAAAATAAAACTAAAATATTAAAACACTCATCAAAAACCGTATCAAGTTTACTTAAAAATTATATTTTTGGAAATTTAGTGTTTTGACAGGGTCGTATTCGGCCCTGTCCATGTACAGGGACATGCCTGAGTTTGAGCCTCTCCCTATACATGGACATGGTCGAATATGGCTCTGTCCATGTATAGGGACATGCTCTAATTCGGGCCTGTCCCTATATATGGACATAGCCATATTCGGCCATGTCCATGTACATGGAGAGGCTCGAATTCGGGCATGTCCCTGTACATGGACATGGCCATATCGACCCTGTCCATGTACAGGGACATGCCCGAATTTGGGCCTCTCCCTATACAAGGATAGAGCCATATTCTGTCATGTCCATGTACAGGGAGAGGCCCAAATTCGGGCCTGTCCCTTTACATGGAAAAGGATGAATACGACCCTATCAAAACTCTAAATTTGCCAAAATATAAATGAATTTATGAAAAAGAAAACTAAACTAAAAAATAAACAAGCACTAATATTAAAACTAAATCTAAAACAAAACTAAAACGAAATCTAAATTTGAACTTACCTGAACGCTCGCAGCTCCAATGTCTGCCCGCCCACAGCTGCAACATCCGCTCGTCCACAACGTTCACAACATCCATAGAGTTTACAACCTCAACAGAGTTTACAACGTCCACATAGTTTACAACCTGAACATCCGCAGAGTTTACAAGTTGAACGTTCACCCGTCCATAGATTTCACAACATCCACAGTGCTCACAACCTCAAGAATTCGTAAAAACTGTTGCATGAGCGATGTGCTTCAAATATATAAATGTTTTTTCGGCCGAAAGGTTCTTTTGGCCAAAAATGTCTTTCAGCCGAAAGTGTATTTCGACCGGAATATCTTTCGTCCGAAAAGATGTCACTGGATGAAAAAAATTCGTCCGGCTAAAATTGTACACAAAAATTGAGGGCATCGTCATGGTACTGTTCGATTTGATGTTCCAAGGTTCGGCTGAAAAAATAGTACTTTCGGCCGAAAGAAATATTAGTTCAACAGAAAAAAGGCCTTTTGGAATTTTTGAGACCCGATTGTCATGAAAGTGTTACCCACCTTCGTGAATTGGTGAAAGGCCGCAAGATATCATCCATCATCCTCATGGAATTTTTTGGGGAATTTGTCAAGCCAAAGGGAATGACCAACCATTCAAAAATACCTTCTTTGGACTTGAAGGCAGTCATCCATACATTGTTCTTCTCTATTAGGACCTCGTGGTAGCTGGACTTCAGATCAATCTTACTGAAGTATTTGTCCCCCATTGAGCTGGTCAAGGAGATCGTCAATTCGGGGAATTGGGTGCTAGTTCCTGACTATGATTTTATTTAGGGCCTGATAATCAATGTAGAGTCGCCAAATCCCGTCTTTCTTCTGCACAAGCACGATTGGGCTTCCACAAGGTGATGATATTGGTTGGATGTGCCCCTTTTGGAGCAACTCTTGGATCTGGTGCTTAATTTCCTCATTTTCTGATAGAGAGCAGCGATAGATTGGCCCATTGGATAGTAATGCACCAGGGGTCAGATCAATGGAGTGCTTGACCTGACAGTGCATAAGTGCCCAAGTGGTTGAGGAGAAGATGTCTTTGTATTCTTCCATGACCTTATCCACTTGCTTCTACTGAAGAGACCTTCCGCAAAGGCCATGGATGCGGTTGCAACCTTCCTCTCACTTTGAGCACGAATTGTGAAGAACACAAAATTCCTGGTCTGAGAGATGACCTTCCTGCATTGCTTGGCCGAGATCAAGGAAATTGCAGTAGGTGGGACTACCTCGGGTATCCTGTACAATTTCATGTTCAAAGTAATAACACACTACGATGCCTAGAATCATATACAACATGATGTTTCCATAAATAAGGTTGGCCCAAAAGAACATCACAAACCTTAAGGGGTGCAACATCACACAATACCTCATCTTTGAAGGGATTGATGTCGTAGGGCAGGTGGCATTGTTGGCTGACACGGAGATCACTCCCTTAGTAGAGACATCCGATAGTGTACGACTATGGGTGTGGTGTTGTCAGCAAAGACAACCACTTGATGACCTCCATTGAGATGAGATTCTTCTAGCTACCACTATCAATGATGAAGTGCAACAGAGTACCCTTCACCCACATCTGTAAATGAAAAAGGTGCTCACCTTCCTCTAGTTCATTAGGTTCACTGGGCTGGACCTTGGTGGTAGAAACTTTGGCACGAGGTTCTAATTCAATGATCTGTCTCCCTTTTTCTATTTTTAACTCAGAGTTGGATCCCACATTTGATTCAGAGGATTTCACCTCGGCCCAAAATGACTGCTTTGAGTGGCATTCAACGGTGTTATGATAGGGGATCTTCTAGAACTCTCACCACTTCCTAATGTATTTCTTTGTCTTCCCATTGTCCTTGTTTTCTTGCGGCTTAGACTGGTTGTCCTGAGGCTGTCCATCCTTGCTCTGTCCTTTGTTCTATGGGTTGTGGAAGCCTTTTCCCTGCTTCTGCTATGAGGGGTTCACAGACCCAAATGGTTGCGTCTTTTGTTTAAGATTCTGCTCAATTTTGACATCATATCGATAGGCCACACCCAAGGATGATATGTCCATAAATTCCATTTCTCTCTGGATGTATCTATGCAGTCTATCACTGTACTTGAGCATCCTATGTCACTCGAAATATTTGATACCCAGCTTGGTGTGCAAGGTATGTAAGACATTGGTGAACGCTGACACTGTTTGGTCCCTTTCCTGCCGCAGTGTGGTCCATCTTGTATATAAGTCGTCATAACCTCCAAGAAGGTAGTATTTCTCCTTAATAACATCCCCGAAAGAACCCCAAGTGGGTGCAACTACAAATAATGTAGATTCCTCTGTTTCCTTTTTCTCATAGAAAGTCTCCCACCAATCTTTGACATGGGCGATGGCCTTAAGGAGTGCAAATGTAATATTTTCTCTATCGGAAAAGTTATGAACAAAAGAATATCCTTCTATAAGGTTTAACCATTTGTCTATAGAATCCGCATCTATTTGACCTTCAAATATAGGAATATCAAAATTGATATGTACCTTGAAGGGGGTGTTGCCTCTGCTCGAGGAAGATGTGTTTCCTATTGGAAGTCATCAAAGGATTTGTGCAAAATTATCCATCACCTCATTCCTCTATCGCACGAGGGCTTCCTCGAGTAATAGTTTAAAGGGATCTCTTGCCCCATCGTCTCTCTTTTCTCCCCCCATGGGCGGTCATCGGGTTCGGTGAGGCCAATCTTGCAAAGGCTCAATTGGTTCGAGTCCCAACTACTTATACCTTAACCTTGTTGGGGACATGAACAAAGAAACAAATGAAGAGAAGACCACTTTGATACCATTGATCCATATTTATGAGTGGATCAAAATGAAACACAGATATATAACATTAACATAGATATACATAGAACAATAATAGAGATACAATGCAACTTAACTTCTATTCAATAAAGAAATCTGTTGAAACTATAAAATGCAGAATGAAACAATCTTGCTTGAATGGTGGTAGCTAATTTCTGAGAAGATATGTGGCGGCTACACGCATTCGCCTTAGCACATTACAATGAGGCCTCTAGGCCTTTTTAGCATCAAGAAGTAATCATAAACCCTAGACATCCAAAAACCTAACCCTAGGAGATGAAGTGCCAAAAGTCATGTGGGCCTCGATGGGGTAAGTTGGTACATCAACTTCTCGGGGTCGTAACTTTTGCACATGATAGCCCGTTGGAATGGTCTATCCGAGGACCACACATTTTTCCGTCACACTCTAACTTTATTTTCAATATGACTGTAGCGAGCCCAAAAAATGTTGTTTAGGGCCTCAAAACGACCCCAAAAGTTTAGGGACCCGAAAAGCTAGAAAAATACTACCAAGATGAAAATTGTATGTGAGCCAGGTGGAAGAGGTGGGTGTCCATCGATATCCACCTGGATCATCACTAAGCATAATTCTTTCTTAGAATCTTACTCACTAGCCCACAACCTAATTCTCCATCAAATTACAGTTCCAACAAGCTACCTTGCATGCCCACCATTGTTGCCTATTATCTCCCAACTCTCCATACACATTTCCTCTCCTCTACCCAACTGTAAAAATTGCCTACAATACCCATTTGAATTTCCTTTACCTATTGTTTAAGGATAAATTCGTTAGTGCGGACACAGACCAATCTCCCCAGATCCACCTGGATCTGGAACAAAACGTGACAGAATACTACTCTTTCCCTAGCTCTAAAGTATTGAATGGACAAGAGAAAAAGGATGATGTACTTACTTTATAAAAGCTCTCCTTTTATCTCTGTTGCTCCTTGCTCTGCTACGATGCTCTTGCGTCGTCCAATCACAACAAGACAAACCAATCACAACAAAGACATTAATATATTCAAAACCCTAGACTATACATGTGATCAAGGAATCATGTAATAAGATGATATCATCATTATGGGAAAGGGACATATTCATGTATTATATTAACTGAAAGAGAAATATACAA
>ML785760.1:773736-825209 GCA_009831015.1 Picea engelmannii | reverse complement strand
TGAAAAATTACAAAGTCTTATGAGCCTAGATCTCTCTTCCAACTTCTTATCCGGGACAATACCAATTACTCTCAACAAATTGAAAATGCTTCAATATTTGAATTTATCTTTTAACAAGCTCACGGGGGAAATTCCAAAAGGAGAAGTTTTTGCAAATCAATCAATTGTCATGTCCTTAAATGGAAATCCTAACCTTTGTGGACCACAAGTATTCCATGTATCTCCTTGCCGAACACCAAGAGGTCATCCTTCAATTGTGAAAAGAGTATTATTCCCAATGAGTGGAGCTATTGCTTTTATACTATGTGGTCTAGTTTTAATATTCTTTTGGAGAAGGAATATGAATATACAAAACATTCATGTCTCAAGAGCTATTTTCAAAAAGATAGAGCGTCAAAGGATCTCATATCAAGAGCTTCACATAGCGACTAATGGATTTGCCAAAGCCAACTTACTGGGAATAGGTAGTTTTGTGTTAGTTTATAAAGGAATTTTGAATGATGGCACACTTGTTGCTGTGAAGGTTCTCCAGTTGCAAATGACCAAGGTGAGAAAAGTTTTAAAGCAGAATGCAATGTCTTGCAAAAGGTTCGACATCAAAATCTGGTGAAAATTATAACCTCATGTTCCAACCTCCATTTCAAAGGTTTAGTGTTCGAGTTTATGTCTAATGGGAGCTTAGACAAGCATTTGTATCCTAATAGAGATGAAAACAATGGTGAGGATGTGTGTGAATTGCCGTTAGAAACATGATTAGACATTGCCATAGATGTGGCCCATGCCATGGAATATCTTCATCATGATTCTTTTGTGCAAGTTGTGCATTGTGATTTAAAACCTAGCAATGTACTTTTGGATGAGCATATGTTAGGCCATGTAACAGATTTTGGTATTGCAAGATTAATTGGTGAAAGCTCTACTAATTCGCATGCTTCATCCCTTGCTTTAAGAGGATCCATTGGCTACATTGCCCCAGGTATGTTTTTTTTAAACATCCCTTTCAATTTTGTTCTCTTATTAACAATATTTGTATCAATTGATTGAATAAAATCTAATGAAGGTTGTCTTTCCTACAGAATATGGATCGAGTGGAACGGTTTCTACCCAGGGAGATGTTTATAGCTATGGCATTATGTTATTGGAAATGCTCACCAGAAAACAACCAACTAGTCACATGTTTGTTGGAGACCTAAACTTGGACAATTGGGTAAACTTTGCATACCCAAGCAAGGTGAATAAGGTAATTAAGAGTGGTCTTTTTAGTGAGGTAGTTGGAGATGAATTTGAAGAAAATAATGTATACAAATGCTTACTATCTTTGGTACATCTTGGTTTGCTTTGTTCAAAGCATTCACCAGAAGGAAGACCAACTATGAGAGTTGTGGTAAGGATGTTGGAGAGTATCAGAAAGGATTTGGTGCCAAATGTAGTTGCTTCTAGGGGATTGAGAAAAAGCATATCCAAGTTGGTTAGCAATACAAATGCAACAAGGAATGATGCCTCTGCATCAAATGACCAAAGTTCTTCTACATTTTAGTTTGTAAAGTTAACAATGACAAAAGTTTTTGATCTTGCCATCATTCTTACAATGACAATATGTTTTTACAGGTGTTAAAGGTTTAGATTTACAAGGGTTAATGATTTAGAGATAAGAACAGAGAAAATCCCACTTTCATACTGGAATGATATCAAATATGAACTTTGTATGGATTTGTTTTAGTTTTGATAAGTATGAGATGTGTGATGAAGACTCAATTAGAGAGTTCTGGCTCATATTATGAAATGCTGAGAATGTAATTTAGTTTTTCATTTTAATGAAATTACGAATTTTTTTTGTGTACAAAAAAAAATGTTCTAAATTATTATAGAGGAATAGCTCTCAACATACTAATGAGGAAAACAACAATAGGTTTTATAGATACTTCACCATTGTCTTCTGGGCTTGCAATTATGTGTTAAATATTCTATGACAAAGTTAACAACAATAGGTTTTATAGACACTTCACCATTGTCTTCTGGGCTTGCAATTATGTGTTAAATATTCTATGACAAAGTTAGTATCATTTTTAATGGCTTTCCTTCTTCCAATTCTGTTTCCTTTTGAGAAGAAACACAAAAGTAATAAAAGTTTAGTTTATGTTGTGGAAATATATATATATATATATATATATATATATATATATTTGAATTTGAATTTGAATTTGATGAAGAACCCTGAAATGGAGCCTTCCGGACATCACATAAGAGGCATTAATCCATAACCTGAAGGCAAACAGTGAAAGTTCTATTTAGTCGTTGTATCTGCAATGAATCCTCAATACTAACGGGTAAATCATCTGCTCTTGATGATACACAATCTAATGTTTCGTAAGGCTCAGTCTTCAGCATCACAATTGGCTATAAGGCATATCACAGGATTTAATTTCAAGACTATGATTGCAGAACAGAAATTCTGGACTCGTCACATAGAAACAACAGAACTTTTCCCTCCCTACCGCTTATATATAAACATCTCATTGGCTGAATAATAGATCATGTGTGGGCCTGCATAAGTGCTGGGAAATCAGCTGCATCGAAGGCAGAGTTGTTTGAAGTCTCCATGTGACTTGTTATACAACTAAAGAAAGAATACAGTGTAAGAGTGTAGATATTGAGAAAAAACACAATATCACAGGCACAAGGAAACTGCAAAACCAATAACCTTCTACAAAAAGAAACCTTGATCTTATTGATCTGCTTGCTGATTACATTGAAGAGCTCCTCTATTTATAATAGGCTGAGAGGAGACARCATTGAAGAAAGTAGATGAARGTAGAGGAAGGTAGATGGAAGGTAGATGGATAACTCTCTCATGAAGTAATGAGACAAGTAGGTGGTTGGGATAAGTCAAAGAAGCACATGGTGATTATCTAGAAACAGCCAAAGAAATTATGACATGGCCTACCTATCCTAAGTAAACTTATACATCAACAAAGAGAAGTTCATGCCAGTTCTTGTTTCAAGAGAAGTTAGATATTCCACATATAAGATGAGACTGTAAGTAAGATCTTGCAATCATCACAGAAATACTTCTGCTGGACAATGGGTTAACTGTCAGTCAGGAACAGAGATAAATGATTCGCCATAGCTTATTCCACCATTTTGGGAACGAAAGCAATATGGGCTATTTTCATTCTCAGAGGAAGGAACCACCCAGGAACATATGATTGAGAAGTGCAATGGAAACCAGCGCTCTTTCTGCGTAGAGAGGGACGAAACAAAGATTCCCTTTGTTCTCTCTGGAGGAAATTCAAGAGGAAATAGGTGGCCAGTGGGAGGTTGATACTCACCTACAAGCAGTCTAAAAATCAATCAAATCCAGTAGAAACAACACTGCAAAGGAATTGAAACTAAATAGAGGCAAGTCAGATCAAGTTATTGTTAGTCTGCAGAACATCGATCTCAGGCTGGAGCTCTATTCAAAGCCTGAGAAAGAGAATGTGGGGGCACTGGAAAGCAAGATAGTGACCTCAATAAAAAGCTTAGTACTGATCTGTGAAACATCTGTGAGAAGCTCCAGTGACTCCAAGCTGACTTGACCATTCTAAAGGCAAAACTGTTTGTTATCTAAATATGCAGAACAATTCTCATGAGTATAGGAGAAGGGAACAGGTCCCAACATCACAAAGGAGCGGCCCCGGATAATTAGCCTCTTCCAAGGGTCTCTTGGTCTCTTATGCACAGTTTCTCTGCCATCTCTACCAGTTTCAGAGTATATATATATATAAAATAATTTTGTTTTGTATTTTAGTTGTAGTAAGTTGGATGAGACAGCGCGACTGGTGAGACAAGCACCTTTCTCCAAGTGTTGGGAGGAGGTCTTGAGTTCAAACCCGGCTGGGTCTCCGGGATGAATTGTATTGGCTGTTTGTGCCAGACTGGACAGTGATTGTAAATGATTTATATCTCTAATATAAATCGAGTAATTTCTATCGGAAAAAAAAAAAAGTTGGATGACGTTATTTAATGGATATCTTCACAGCTTTTTTTTAATTAAATTAAGTTAGTTTAATCGAATTAAGTTGACTTTTTATGGAAAATGGTGGTATGATATTTATATTACTAAAATTTTAGGCTTATGATATAATAATAAAGTTTTCACTTTAATTAGAAACTATTGGTAAGTTAGGTGTTTTCCAAAAAAATTATCTCTGAATATTTTTATAAAGTTTTGTATTTTAAATAAATCAAGCTTTTTTGAGGTTATGTAAGATTAGAAGTTGAAACTTGTTTATGAAAATGTCAAAACTAAAGGTGTGACTTATACATCATTATTGAAGACAAAATAGAAAAAAGTGATGGAGCTTTACAAAGATGTAGTGCCAAAAATTGTTGAGAATTTGAAAATTTTATTTAATGGGAAAATGACATTTAGCTTTCCTTATGGCATTTCTTTGCATTATAAGTTATGTTTCTCCATAGTTAAAGGTTTATTTTATTTTTCTTTTTTGTTTCCCATCTCAATAAATGCTCAAAAGAAAAAGAGAAATGTACAAAAAATTTTAGAAGCTTCAAACTTTGTATAGTATGATTTTAAGATGGCAGATTTAATAAGAGATTTGTTTGTTTTTTCCTTACATTTACACATAATTTTTTTTTTTCCAGAAACCTTATCTCTTACTTTTAATTAAGAAAAATAATTTTATCTATTGGAAGAACAATGTGTTAATATAGTAAAACAGTGTTGTAGGGATGCTTCTTACTTTACAAGGTTTATATATTGATGATTGCAGGTTCAAATTTTCAATGGTTCCAATTAGAACTAAATAGTGTATGATTTTTGAACAACCAATTTAAATTGACATTATTTTATAGCTATCACTGAAAAGGATTGGATTAATTGATTTCATTTCCACCTCATTATTTTCAATGAAAAATGTTATACTATCCTATTACTTATTAATCTTTATTATTCAAGTAATAAAATGTGGTAAGTAATACATGCACAATACTTCTTTTCTATTTATGTTTTGATTAATATAATATAGATTTAGTTTTGCATTTTGGTAACATGTTTTTACATATAACATCAAATGAAAAAGAACACTGAAAAATATGACGGTTGACAATTTTTCATTTGATAGGTAGGTTAACTTTGAAATTCCAAGCTTGATTGTAGATACAACATAGGTTTTGAAAGGAGAACACTATGTACCTAAAGCATTACATGCTCTGAGCCAACATTGGTTTGAAATGCTAGCACTAAGTGTTGCGCCTCTTTTGTCACCTAAATGAGAAAAACAAAGGTGCTTACAAGTTTAGTTGGGTTAGCTAAGCAAGACAACAGTAAATGAAAGGGTTATAAGAATAAACATAAAAGACTAAGCTAAGAATTAAACTAGGAAGAGAAAAAACAATTAAACTATTGTGCATAAGGACATAAGAACAAGAAACAAACAAGACTCATGTCACCAATGGAAATGATTGTATTAGTGAAAAGAAAACAACAAAGAAAAAAGGGACTTTGGGTCCATTCTTCCTCCAAGGGAGGGCTCTTGGACCCCCAAGATTGATCTCTTCTTACAACTTGAAAACTTGAAAGAAATGGTGAAAGAATCCCAAGCTAACCCACTCAAAAGGGGATGTGGATTGTCCAAATGGAATGGTTCTAGTATGCTCTTGATGAGAAAGAGGTTTCCCCAAGAGAATAGTAGCAGCATAACCTTGCAAATGAATTCCTTGAAGATGTAGTGCACCCATGGCCTTGTTTTATAGCACCACTTTGAGGTATTGTGCAACCAGCTTTTAGTGTGAAAAGGGGTTGTTTAGGGCACCTTTAGGTCTTTGACCAACCACCCAGCTGGATCCAGCTGAGATTTGGATGTCAAATCGACTTGGAAGCTGAACCAGAAGTGGGTGGGAGGCCAACCAACATCATAAATGTGTCATTCTCAGGTGTGCACAACTTTTAGCGTCCACAGTTGCGCATCGTGCACATTTGCGTTTTTCCTGCGTTTCTTGATGGCGCATGTGCGCGCGCACCCTGTATAGTCATAGCGCATCCTGATTTTTTAACTGGTTGTATAGTTTTGGACCTTTTGGAAATGTTTTTTTGGTAATTTTGGTCCATGGGTGAACTAATAGTTGTTTGAAGATGCCAGATTCCTATAACCATTTGCAAACGAAATTTCAGTGATAACACTAAGTACCTAGAACATTAGAACATTGTGAGTTTTAGAGTAGAGCATTTAATGCTTTATAGTTGGTTATTTATTAATTTATGTTTTTAAAGATCACTAAAAACATATTATTCTACTCCCTTTTTCCACTAATTCTATTAGATAACTGATTAAGAATTCATTATTAATCTCTCAAAGTATTGGAAACATATATTCAAAACAATATGGATATATGTTTTTATCAATTTTGTGAATATATATAATTTAAAAATAAATAAATAATAAATTTATTTTAATGTTATCTTATATTATATAATTTATGAACTCAATTATGAGCGTTTAAACTTTATTATATAAATTCAAATTATTGTTGAAGGATTAATGTTATATATATAACATTATATGGAAAATTAATTGATTAATTTGTTTTGACTATGAATTAATTTGTTACCAGTTTGGTAGAATGATTTTTTTAATTGATTTTTTTTTGCCTTATCAGTTTGGTGGAATGATTTTTTGAATTATATTATAAAGAAAAAATAAAATTCATAATAAAATTATATTATTTAAAATTTAAGTATTAATATAAATATAAAAATAAAATTTTTAAATTTACATATCAATTTATAATAATGATAATAATAATAATCTAATTTTAAAGTCATAGTCAAGTTATATACTAAATGGTGTATGAGTTCCCCTTGTTTCTATACACTAAATGGTGTATGAATTCCCCTTGTTTGTTGGACAAGAGATTCCCTTCTCATAACAATTTAACAACTAAAGTTTAAGAAAAAGCCTCTTAGGATGATACATATCATAATCAAAGAATCTAAACTCTTTCTAAATATAATTGCGCAACCCATTAATGTTTTAAAATAATATATTCTTAGTTTTTTCTCTTTTAAACTTCTTATGGATATTAAATTTGTAAAAATCTATAACTTAGTTTATTAAGTTATTGTTCTTATTTTTAATGAAATTTTATTATTATTATATTTTTTCCTATTCATATTTTATTTAATAGAACTTTTTGTTCATTACTTACATGAATTTTTCTAAGAAGTTTTGTGTGTTATATATTTTATCATGGTGATCTACAAATTCTTGGATAATATATTGTGAGGTTATAATTTATAGGTTATCTTTATTATTGTGAGCTTATCATTTATAGGTTATTCTTATTGAGCTTATAATGTATAATGTCTCGTATACATGTAGATGGTGTTGGTTGTGGAGCCTGATTATGTTCTTGATCCAAAGGTCTTTGTTTTCAGCTGTGTTTATACCCCATGAAGACTTTACACCCTAGAAGAATGTACACTCATCCACGCGGGGAGTGTAGGGAGGGTTACCCCCCTTGCGAGGTCCGGGGGCAAGCGGGCCCCCGAAGGAAAAATTGCCTTGTAAACGTATATTGTAATTTCATTGTAAATCTAGACTGTTCATTATAAGGTCACACATTCGACGGTAGAAGTTATGTTAGGGTTTTTTTCCCTAGAAGGCAACCCTCTTTTATGAGGGAAATGTAATGCAGCTATGAATCATGGCGAATATTGTATTTTGAGAGAGGATACTTTGAGAGAAAGAAGTGGAAGTTACAATGAGTGTGTTGTAGGTTGTATCCCTTCATTTCTTGGATAATAATAAAGGAAAGACCTGGAAAATTTTCTAGTGGACGTAGCCCACATTGGGTGAACCACGTATATCTATGTCTCTATTGTATTGTGTATCTTCTGTGTTTTATTTCCGCATTTGTTTTATTTTATTTCTCTGCGATCTTGTTTTTCTAACAGATGGGACTTCTTAGTATCATGGCATCATCAACAATCTTTGGAACTTTGGCTTTCAAGGTTCATTTTTACAAGTTGCATAGTATCTTTCTTTCCTACAATATCAAATATCAATTTTTAGACTATTAACTATTTACAAAAGTGAGTTGTTCGTTCTTTATTCTTTATGATAATTTACTCTTAGAATAATAGTTTATATAGTCTTCTCTTCCTACAATATTAGTTTGTTAGGCCTTTAATTTGTGCTACAATAGGTTGTGAGGTCTTTCTAATCCTTATCATTTGGGTTCAAAGTATTTCCTCCAAATGAATGGCCTCTCTTGCTTTGAGTCATTGATGAGCCTTCATAATGAATCACCTAGTAAAACTACTTTATAGGTCAATTAATGTAAATCTTAACCATGAAAAATTAAATTTATATTGCTAAGAAATAAAACACAAACAAGACACAAGAACTTGGAAGAATTTTTTTTAAGTCATATTCAACACATGTATTCATCTCATGATGTCAGTATATAGTACACGTATTTGACCACCTATAGATCTAGATATCATGGACAACGCATCAGTGGATAATGACATCATCTCATTTGTATATAAGGATGACATCTCATAAGAAGGTCATCTTGGACTTTGCGATTGTCTAGGGACACATAGTCTAACATATATGATCCCATGAATTCAAGTTGAAAGGCGAGGGAGTTTTAAGGTAAAAGAAAATCCTAAGATATACAAGAACATAATTGAGGAAATATGTAATGTCCCTTTCCAAATAGGAGCTCCAGAAGAGGAGGCTTAATGGTCTAAACCGCCCCGTTAGACTATGGCCAGGGCCAAAGAGGGGTAAACATGGTTACTAGAGGTCACTCCAGTCACAGGTGTTATATTCGGAAAGTGACATTGAGCTAAAAAGGGTTAAAAGTGCTTTTAATTCATTATGAGCTAAAAATAGAAGTCAATGGTGAATTAGGGTTTCAGCGATGATTTAGGGTTTTGGAAGTCAACGACGAATTAGGGTTTCAACATGATTTAGGGTTTTGGAAATCAACAATGAATTAGGGTTTTAGCATGATTTAGGGTTTTGGAAAGCTATAAAAGAAGGGTCAGCGACCTAATTCATCATTATGCAGATTATGACTTGTCATTGAGGAGAAGAGGTGCATCTCAGGAGAGATAGTTCAGTGTATTCCAAGAGGAAGACACCAGTTGGCTGATTTCGGTGTTGAAAGACACACCCTAGTCACCAGGAAGATCATCCACGTCTTCCATCATTCTTCATTGATTCCGCAGTGCTCCCATATTCCGGGTATTATCTTTTAGTTGCTTATTTGTATTTCGACTAAGATCCTTTTGTCTTTTGACCTAGCCGAGTGTTGTTATTTTATTCAGCCACAGTTGCTTATTTATATTCCGGCTAAGATCCTTTGTATGTTGATCTAGTCGAGTATTGTCATTTATTGATCCAGGTGAATATCGGTGGCCACCCACCTTTTCCAAATGGCTCAAAACAGCTTTCTGGCAATTTTGGCAATTTACTATTTTTAGTAGGTTTTAACTTCCGGGGCCATTTTGAGGGCCCAAATGAAGGTTTTTTGAGATAGAGGTTCTCAATGATATCCAAAGGCATGATTGAGCCTCCAAAATGAATCTCCTCAATGATACCTTTCCAACGAGATATCACACGCCTAAAACGGAGATCGTATGCAAAAGTTACGACCCCGGGAAGTTGATGTACTCACTTACCCAAACGGGGCCCACATGACTTTTGGCGCTTCATTTCCCAGGGTTAGGTTTTTGGATGTCTAGGGTTTTTGGCATTCCTACTTATTGTAAAAGGGCCTTCAAAGCCTCATTGTGATCATTTTCTTGCGAATTCGAGTAGCCGTCACATCTCTTCTCAGAGATAAGTTGCCACCATTCTAGCGAGTCTTCCACTCTGTATTTTTACAGTCTCTGTACATTTCTTTCATTAATAGAAATCGTGTATTACTGTATATCTGTGTTTATGGTTGCATCTCCGATACATTTATATTATATTATTGAATATCTGTGATATCTCTATGCATTTCTTTATTATATCTTTGATCTCATTTCGTGCCGAAAATAACCCGGATCAATTATTCAGCCACATTCAGCCATTTTGTAATCCACAGAGATATCATAATACAAACTCTGCAGTCCTTTGTCACATTTATTATTTGTATGATCATTTATATGCTGTAAACCTTTGATCCTACACACACATTAGCAACGTTTCCTAGAATATCCAAGTCAGGAACATTATAGTGGTATCAGAGCTTTAGTCCTGCCAGCCTGTGACTAAAGACAATGAGTGCAGCAGAAGACCCAGAGGGATATGAACACATAGGTGACAAATATGTCACTTACAACAGGCATCAGGAAAGGAGGCATAGGCTTTATTTTCCCCATTTTCCTCCTAGCTCAGAGGAAGAGGAAGAGGCACACAAAGAAGCAGAGAGAAGGGCAGAGCATGAGGCTGAGTACGAGGCAGAGAGGATGCTAGGAGACATATATGAGAGACCAGAGGGTAGTGGCAAGGCCCTCATAGATCCAGAGGCAGCTTTCATGCAGGTTATCAGTGATATGCTAGCTAGTCAATGGACCATGTCTCAGTCCTTGGCACAGGTGGTTGATAGATTGGCTAGAGTGGGCACCCCAGATACACAAGTCTCACATGTAGCAAAGGGGAACTCAAGAGCAGGTAGTAGACCCTAGTCACCCTCTCGCACATACATCTCTGTGAGCAGGATTCCTAGACCCTTGTTTCCCAGTTTCCAGAGGGCACCCCCGGTAGTAGCGCCGCCACCGATACCATAGAGGCCACCCACTCATACTGATGACATTGCAGAGTATATGAGGGAGTATGCAACATTGGGTCATGCATTCCATCAGGACATGACCCTAGTCGAGTACTATGGACTCAGACTCAAGAACCGCCCCAGAGAGATGCAGAGGGGAGGACAAAAACAACAACAGGGGCATAACCTCGATTTCATCCGAAAAGTTGGGAAACTCACCATCCCTTCTTTCGATGGATCGTCCAAATAAACCACCAGAGCTTGGGTACAACAACTAGACACATATTACAAGATCAACCAGATGACTAAGACAGAGGCCATCAATTTTACGACCTTACACTTGGAGGGTGAGGCACACAAGTGGTGGTACCATGGACTGGTGACATTGGGTCATATTCACATCATATCCTATAGGGAGTTTACAGATAGGCTCATGGACATGTTTGACAGGAAGGATCCTAAGATACACTTAAGGGATCTAGCCCAGTTGAGATAAACTGACACATCAGAGGTGTTCATCACAGAGTTTCAGTGGGTAGCCGTGGCAGTGACAGATATATCAAAGC
The DNA here is from genome assembly GCA_009831015.1 of Picea engelmannii. Lineage (NCBI taxonomy): Eukaryota > Viridiplantae > Streptophyta > Pinopsida > Pinales > Pinaceae > Picea > Picea engelmannii. Next base: position 813,873 of record ML785760.1, on the reverse strand, counting down.
CTAAGCTAATCATGCTATTCACAGAAGGAATCACAGAGCCTTTGAAAGGATGGGTGAAGGCATATAGGCCTCCCACTTTGCAGGATTCCATCCTTTGCACTCGAGATCTGGAAGACTTAGTTCCAAAGACTAAAAATTTCTCCAAACCATTTGTGCCCTAGAGGGATTGAGACAAGAAGCCATTCCAGAGAGAATGGAAGGGAAAGGAGAAGTTGGATGATGAGACTAGGCAAGAGCTTATGAGGAAAAAGATTTGCTTCAACTGTAGAGATCCTTGGGTCCCATGCCACAGGTGCATGGGCAAGGGAGAGATTCATTATATTGAGGTAGCAATAGACAATGTGGACAGTGAGGAGGAGGAGCAGGACAGTGGATCCACTAGTTCAGAGGAGGAGTCAGCATCAGCAAAGGAGCAGCCTCCCCATAGACCACTGACACCGGCAGGAGCCCATCCTCTAGTAGTCCCACAACCACCAAAACAGGCTATCAGGAGGAAACCAACAAAGGGAGGTGTCATAACGACCCTTTTTGGTGTTCCCAAGTATGATACCCTTTGTATCAGAGGGATTATCTAGGGGCAACGGGCAATCGCCCTGATAGATGGTGGGACCACCCACAACTTCATCGACACTTCACTAGTATCGAGACGAGCACTTCAGACAGAGGAGTTTGAGGGGTTTGATGTTGCGGTAGCATATGGCCACACAGTGGAGTGTCTAGACAGAGTTACAAACTTAGAGATGAAGTTAGGCAACTATACAGTGAAGGACACATTTTATGTGGTTGACCTATCAGACACAGATGTGGTGTTAGGAGTTCAGTAGATGATTACCTTGGGAAAAATCACTACCAACTACCAAACCTTGGAAATGGGATTCAGAGAGCAGGATGGGAAGAAGGTTGTTCGAAGAGGTATGTCGACAGGAGCACCTAGGACAGTTTTATCCAAGAGGATGGAGAGGATATTTAGACATGGGGAGGTAGCATATGCCACAAAATGATTGATCACTACTCAGAAGGATTAAGAAGGTCGACAACAATACCACACAGAGATCAAGAATTTATTGGGATGACATCAACAGGTCTTTGAGGCAATTCCACCAAGGGTACCACCTGACAGGGGGTTTGAGCACACCATTGAGTTGGAGGAGGGGGCCAAACCTATGATCACCCCCCCTATCGTCATCCTAGGAGGTTCAAGGATGAGATAGAGAAGGCAATCGAGGAATTGTTGGTGATGGGACACATCAGACCGAGAAGCAACCCATTCGTTTCTTCAGTTGTCTTAGTTTTGAAGAAGGATGGCACCATGAGGATGTGCATTGATTACCGAGCCTTGAACAAGAAAACCGTCAAGAACCGGTACCTATCCCACGCATTGACGAGTTGATGGATGAAATGCATGGGGCAGTTTTCTTCTCAAAAATTGATCTACGATCTGGATATCATAAGATCAACATCCGAGAGCAGGACATAGAGAAGATGACATTTCGATGTCATTTTGGACACTTCGAGTTCCTGGTTATGCCATTTGGGCTAACCAATGCACCCGCTACATTCTAGTTATGCATGAACCATATATTTAGGGATCAGTTAAGGAAATCAGTCTTGGTTTTCTTCAACGACATCTTGATCTATAGCCAGTCATGGCAAGAGCATATGAGGCACCTGGATGAGGTATTGAGCCTCATGGAGGCACAATCATTATATGCCAAAGAGTCCAAGTGCGATTTCGATATGAAAGAGATGATTTACTTAGGCCACATCATCAGTGGATAGGGGGTACAGGTGCACCAAGATAAGATCAGGTCCATTCTAGATTGGCCGATGCCCAAGAATGTGACAGAATTAAGAAGCTTCTTCGGGCTATGTAGCTATTACAAGCGCTTCGTCCAGGGTTTTCCTCATCTTGGAGCACCGCTGACAGATCTTACCAAGCATGGGGCCTTCATATGGACCGAGAAATCACAGGAAGCCTTTGATCACATGAAGGAAGTCATGGTCACTTGTCCAGTGTTGGCGCTACCAGACTTCACCTTGCCATTTGTACTAGAGTGTGACGCATCCAGCAAAGGGATCGATGCAGTTTTGATGCAAGGAGGATACCCCATTGTATTTGAGAGCTAGAAGCTTATTCAACCTAAGAGTTTGTACTCCATTTATGACAAGGAAATGTTGGCAATCTGATGCAGGAGCATCTCCCACATCAAGAGAGCTAGCACGGACACAATTGGACAGCTGGACAAGCCAGTGCAAATTTTGAAATTCCCTTGGATTGTTGCGCCATCTTAAATGAAGTCATTAAGATGAGGCGCACTTGTATGTTGTAAATGGACCTTGATCCTTTAGCTCTCGTCCTTAGTAGGTAGAGAGGCATTTAAGATAGTTAATGCAGGTAGATAGAATTTAATTCTTGATTAGACAGTTTCTAGAGCGCAAGAGGGAAACGGGATATAGACACCCTCATTGTACATTGTAACATTATCTTGAAGATTCTGATTATTCAGGAAGAGCATAGGAGAAGAGCACATAGAGAGCTGGGAAAGAACACCCATGTATAGATATTTGGATTAATAGAAGAGGTTGATTCCAAATTCATGGTTTTTGTGTTTGTTCTCTGAATATTGATGCTGAATGATATGCTCATGAATGTTTGCTTCCAGTTATACATTTTCTTTTATATGCTGTGTATATGATTTCATGGTTGAATTGAAGTCTGAAGGGAAGAAGGAATGAGTTTCAATTGTTTCTCTATCTGAGCTAGAGTTCCTGCAAGGAGTGTAGTCGAAGTGTCCACAAGGAGTGCGTTGACAGAGGGTTCAGAAAGAGATAGCTTTTGTTCTCATTCATCCCAAAGGTGCAGTTGGGAACAGGAGCTGTGCAAGCAGTGCGCAGGCCAAGTGAAGCTTCAGGGTTGCGAACCTAAGTGAGAGTTGAAAGACTGCTGCTGCAGGTGTGCGCAGAGTCGAAAGGATTCAAACACTTAGACGCGATTGAACGTTTCCGCAAGGGGTGCGTGCAAAGGGTCTTTTATAAAATATCAGGAAGGATAAGGTCTTTAAAAAGTTGTCGAAGGACAGCGCAGAGAAATTGTGCCTTGAAGGTTCAATAAGGCATCGTAAGTTACACTATAGGTGGGTGAGTTCTGGGAGAAATACTTGGTCATTCGCAGGAATCATCAAGGAAAGACGAATGGTCAGAATTCCTTGAGGGGAATTCATGAAATCCCGTGAGCTGTTAGATCTCGCAGAGGTGTAGGGGATATACGACAAAGTATTCCCGAAGGTTTAAGCTCAGGACAGATAGAGCCGTTGATCCAAGCCAGCCGGGATTGTTGGATCACTCGCGGAATCGCTTATCGGGATTTCACGAGGGAAGAGTCAAAGATTTGGTAGCGGGAATTGTAGAATCATGATACATGATATCCCGATGGGTACGAGAACAATGTGGGGTCACAGGAGTCAGAGTGGTGGATAGGTGGCATGAGTTATCGGAGTTTCGTGGTGGGAAGGTCCGAAACATTGACATCAGGATTCGTGATATAGCGAAATCTGAAATCCCGATGAGGTGACAGGGTGTAGAAAAGTCAACTCGCACAGGTGTCAGGAAATCAGCATATCGGGACTCGGGAGTCAGAGAACTGAGTTGCTCGACACTATGAGTGTTGAAGTCACGATAAGGAAAGTTCCAAAATAGAAGGAAGGGTTAGCGTTGACTTGCATCGGGTTTCGGGGATTCGAAACACCAACGCTCGATTACTGACCTCGCGAAGTTGTGAAGTATGATCTCCCGAATCGTAAAGAAAGGGGGATCCCACGAAGATTTATGTGGGTGTAGATTTCCCGATAGGGAAATAGGAGAGCCTTAGAGTTCTTCGAGCCGTGGAAGGAGGAAAGATCCTGCATCAATGTGGACTTCCCGACCTGTGGGTTGTGAAGAAGGGGACGTTGGCATCAGTTTGGTATCAGAGCCTAATTCCTGTCTGTATATTTTAGGCGAGGGAGGCATAAGAGGTAAGGAGTACTCTGATACACATCAAGTGGTATAAGAGCTTAGAAAGGTTCTTTGCTTTTTGTAGCAGATAAGAGAATTCACCATGCCGCCCAGGAGAAGGGATGCGCAGACACCCAATCCAGAGGAGGATAGGGAAATGCTGAGGAGAAGGGGCAGACAAATGATAGATCTAGTTATGGAGAGAGAGATGCATGATATCCAAGCAAGACTTGAAGACATGGAGACATCGCAAAGACGCACAGCCAGTGCAGGGGATCTCAGTGATTCCGAGAGTGAGATTGAGGCTAAACGTGAAGAAGAAGTTGCAACCGAAGATGCATCAAACGAGCGTTTGATTAGAGCTATTGCTAGGATGGGTGCAAAAGGCGAAGATGGACATTCCAGTTTATGAGGGAAACTTGGATGTAGAGGATCTTCTAGACTAGATTAGAGGTCTCGACACATACTTCGACTATGAAGATGTCGAAGAGGACAAGAAATTCAAGCATGCTGTCACACGCTTGAAGGGACATGCAACATTTTGGTGGGATGAACTACAAGCTGACAGACGCTGCAAGGGCAAGCAAAAGATCAATAGTTGGGATTGAATGATCGCAAAGATGAAGTCGAAATTCATCCCCAGAGACTATCAAATCACTCTGTTCAGGAGGATGCAGAACCTGAGACAGAAGCTGATGACGGTGAAAGAATACACTGAGGAATTTTACAAGTTAAACATTAGGGTAGGTCATCGGGAGAGCAATGATGAGAAAGTTGCCAGATATATGAATGGCCTGAGATATGATATCCAGGATGAGATGTGCATGTTAACCATCCAAATGGTGGAAGATGCTTATCAGATGGCTCTAAAAGCTGAAGAGAAGCTGAGATGAAAGCAGAGTCAAAGAGGCCAAGGCAGAAGCTAGCCCAGAGGCAAATCAGTTGCCCAAGAAAGAACCCAGAAGCCCAAGGAGGACTGGAAGAAACCTCAGACACGAAATGAGAGAGGTGGAACCTCACAACGAGGACCATATGTTGAACAGAGAGGGAAGCATACTGAGCAGAGGGGAGATTATGCTGACGCAAGCACTTTTCCTCGTACTAGAGGTAGAGGAAGGGGAAGAGGTGGAGTAATCACATGCTTCACACGTGGAAAGAATGGGCACAAGTCTTATGAGTGTCCAGAGAAAAAGAAGGACATTGAAGAAGCTCACATCGCTGAAGCACAGAGGCGAGATGCTGAGGTAGAAGACGCTGAAGGTAGAAGATCACTCATGATGCAAAAAGTCCTTTTGACACCCAAGAAGGAGGTGGAGAGTTCAGTCCAAAGGACCAGAATTTTCAGGACAGCTTGCAAAACCAAGGACAGGGTATGCAAGGTCATTGTAGACAGTGGTAGCACGGATAATCTCATTTCAATCGAGATGGTAGAGAAGTTGGAGCTGGAGACGACTGATCATCCAAGCCCATACAAAGTTTCGTGGCTACAAAAAGGACACCAGGTAGCTGTCACTAAACAATGCTTGGTTGAATTCAAGATAGGAGGATATAATGATAAGATTTTGTGTGATGTCATTCCTATGGATGTTTGTCATCTATTGCTGGGTAGACCATGGCAATATGACAGAAATGTGATTCATGATGGGCGAATGAACACATACACCCTAGAGAAGAATGGGAGGACACACATGTTTCTTCTGATAAAGGATAAGGAGGTGAAGCCAGAAGTAAGAAACATAGTACTTCTTATGAGTGGGAAGGAACTTCTTACAGAAGTTAAGAAGAAGGAGGACCTACAGTTCATTGTGGTCAGGAAGCCGAGGATTCTTCTGACTAGCACAAAGGTGGATGATTTACCAGAGGAGGTTTAGAAACTGCTGGAAGAGTTCGTTGACATTATAGTGGATGAATTACCTCATTCGTTGCCACCGATCAGGAGTGTGAGTCATCATATTAATCTCATACCAGGAGCCAGTTTGCCAAACAAAGCCGCATACAGACTGACGCTGCAGGAGAATGAAGAAGTTAAAAGGCAAGTCCAGGATTTGTTGGACAAGGGATTAGTCAGGGAGAGCTTGAGTCCATGTGCTGTTCCAACAGTACTCAGTCCGAAGAAAAACGGAGGCTGGAGGATGTGTACCGACTCAAGGGAGATCAACAAAATAACCATCAGGTATAGATTTCCATTGCCGAGGATGGATGATATGATGGACTGCTTGAGCGGAGCCAAATATTTTTCAAAGATTGATTTGAAAAGAGGTTATCACCAGATCCGCATGAGAGAGGGTGATGAATGGAAGACAACATTCAAAACAAATGAAGGGTTGTATGAATGGCTTGTTATGCCATTTGGCTTGACAAATGCACCGAGTACCTTCATGAGGTTGATGAACGAAGTCCTAAAGGAGTTCATCGGGAAATTTGTCATCGTGTATTTAGATGACATATTGGTTTTCAGTAAGACAACAGTGGAGCATCTGAAACATTTGGCTACAGTGATGCGGAGGTTACAGCAGGAGAAACTACTGATAAACATGAAGAAATCCTCATTCATGAAGACAAAGCTCATTTACTTGGGGTTTGTTATTTCGGCAAATGAGTTGAGGATGGATCTAGAAATGGTAGAAGTGATCAAGAATTGGCCATCACTGAGGAATGTATTCGAGGTGAGAAGTTTTCATGGATTAGCTAGTTTCTACAGGAAGTTCATCAGGAATTTCAGTGGAATTAGCACAACGATGATGGATACAATGAAGAAAATACATAAATCTTTTCACTAGACTGAAGATGCCGAGAAGAGCTTCAATTTGTTGAAGCGGAAGATTACGGAACAACCAATTTTGGTGTTGCCGGATTTCCAAAAGACATTTCAGGTGAAATGCGATGCAAGAAGATTTGCAGTTGGGGTAGTCTTGAGTCAAGAAGATAGGCCGATAGCATACTTCAGCGAGAAGTTGAATGAAGCGAAGGTGAAGTAATCCACTTATGATAAGGAGTCTTATGCTATCATACAGGCACTGAAGAAATGGAGGCATTACTTGATCCTGAAAGAATTTGTTTTGTATAATGACAATCATGCACTGCAGTTTGTGACTCAACAAGAGAAGTTGAATCATAAACATGCCAAATGGGTTGAGTATATGCAGAATTTCACTTTTGTAACTAAACACATTTCTGGTACTGCTAACAAAGTTGTTGATGCTTTGAGCAGGAAGTGTTTGTTGTTGCAGGAGTTCGAAGTCAAAACGTTAGGTTTTGATGATCTCAGGGACATGTACACAGATGATCAGGATTTCAAGGAGGCGTATGAAGCAACTAAGAATCTAGTTCTCTGAGATAGAATCCCTTGGACAGACTATATGATCCAGGAAGGATTACTGTTTAGAGGCAGTCAGTTGTGTATTCCGAAATGGTCCATGAGGGAGAATCTGCTGAAGGAGAAGCACAGTGGAGGATTGGTCGGACACTTCAGTCACGATAAAACATTTGCAAAGCTAAGTGAATCATAATTTTGGCTAGGGATGTGACCAGAGGTCAAGATATTTGTAGACAGATGCAGAATTTGCTAGCATTCGAAGGGGAGAAAGAAGAATGCAGGTTTTTATCAACCATTACCCATACCTGAGAAGCCGTGGGATGAAATTAGAATGGATTTCATATTGGGGTTGCCAAGGATGAAAAGAGGATTTGATTCAATCTTTGTGGTGGTAGACAGATTTTCCAAGATGGCACACTTTATCCCATGTTAGAAAACCAGTGACGCGACTCACATCGCGAACATGTTTTTCAAAGAAGTCATTCGACTTCACGGCTTTCCAAGGAGCATAGTTTCGGACAGAGATACAAAGTTCCTAGGGCATTTCTGGAGAACCTTATGGAAGAAGCTAGGAACGAACTTGTCGTTTATTTCAGCTTATCATCCGTAGACGGATGGATAGACATAAGTAGTCAACAAAAGTCTGGGAGACTTGCTGAGAAGCTTGGTGACAGAGCACCACAACAGTTGGGACAACATATTGCCACAGGCAGAGTTTGCGTATAATGACTCAGTGAACAGAAGTACAGGACAGAGTCCATTTCAGATTGTTTATGGCATACAACCAAGGGGAGTTTCTGAACTGAGGGATTCAGAACAAACTGCAACTAGGAGTGCCAGTGCAGAAGAATTTGCCTAGGCGATGAGGGAACTTCACAGCAAGGTGAAGCAACGATTGCAGAATTCAAGTCAGGAGTATAAGCACAGAGCAGACCAGCATCAGAGACAACTTCAATTTGAAGTTGGTGATTTGGTTCTGGCACATTTGAGGAAAGAAAGGTTCCCGAGAGGAACATATAATAAGCTGAAGATGAAGAAAATCGGACCCTGCAAGGTCTTGAAGAAAATTGGGGACAATGCTTATGAGATTGAATTACCCGATGGGATCGGAATTTCTACGATATTCAATGTCTCGGATTTGTACCGATATAAAGTTGAGGAAACACAGACTGGAGATGAGTAGCCAGAGATCCAGTGGAAAAAACAGATGCCAGTTGCAGATAAGCCACAGATGGAGTGCATACTGGACAAAAGAGTGAGCAAGAGGACCAGGCGAAAGCAGTACTTTGAGTATCTGGTCAAATGGAAGAACCATCCAGTTGAAGATGCCAGCTGGGAGATTGAAGCGGAGATATATAAGCATGGACAGACCATGCGTGAGCTCATGGACAGGAGCCCATGAAAATTTTCAAGCGAGGGAGTATGATGCAGGAGCATCTCCCATATCAAGCGAGCCAACACGGAGACAATTGGACAGCTGGACAAGCCAACGCAAATTTTGAAATTCCCTTGGATTGTTGTGCCATCTTAAATGAAGTCATTAAGATGAGGTGCACTTGTATGTCGTAAATGAACCTTGAGCCTTTAGCTCTCGTCCTTAGTAGGTAGAGAGGCATTTAAGATAGTTAATGCAGGTAGATAGAATTTAATTCTTGATTAGACAGTTTCTAGAGTACAAGAGGGAAATGGGATATAGACACCCTCATTGTACATTGTAACATTATCCTGAAGATTCTGATTATTTAGGAAGAGCATAGGAGAAGAGCACATAGAGAGCTGGGAAAGAACACCCATGTATAGATATTTGGATTAATAGAAGAGGTTGATTCCAAATTCATGGTTTTTGTGTTTGTTCTCTGAATATTGATGCTGAATGATATGCTCATGAATGTTTTCTTCCAGTTATACATTTTCTTTTATATGCTGTGTATATGATTTCATGGTTGAATTGAAGTCTGAAGGGAAGAAGGAATGAGTTTCAATTGTTTCTCTATCTGAGCTAGAGTTCCTGCAAGGAGTGCAGTCGAAGTGTCCGTAAGGAGTGCGTTGACAGAGGGTTCAGAAAAAGATAGCTTTTGTTCTCATTCATCCCAAAGGTGCAGTTGGGCATAGGAGCCGTGCAAGGAGTGCGCAGGCCAAGTGAAGATTCAGGGTTGCGAACCTGAGCGAGAGTTGAAAGAATGCTGCTGCAGGTGTGTGCAGAGTCGAAAGGATTCAAACACTTAGACGTGATTGAAGGTTTTTGCAAGGGGTGCGTGCAAAGGGTCTTTTATAAAATCTCAGGAAGGATAAGGTCTTTAAAAAGTTGTCGAAGGACAGCACAGAGAAATTGTGCCTTGAAGGTTCAAGCAGGCGTCGTAAGTTACGCTGCAGGTGGGCGAGTTCTGGGAGAGATACTTGGTCATTCGCAGGAATCATCAAGGAAAGACGGACGATTGGAATTCCTTGAGGGGAATTCGTGAAATCCCGTGAGACGTTAGATCTCGTAGAGGTGTAGGGGAGATATGACGAAGTATTCCCAAAGGTTTAAGCTCAGGACAGATAGAGCCATTGATCCAAGCCAGCCAAGATCGTTGGATCACTCGCGGAATCGCTTATTGGGATTTCATGAGGGAAGAGTCGAAGATTTGGTAGCGGGAATTGCGGAATTGCGATACGCAATATCCCGATGAGTACGAGAATAGTGTGGGGTGACAGGAGTCAAAGTGGTGTACAGATGGCACGAGTTATCGGAGTTTCGTGGTGGGAAGGTCCAAAACATTGACATCAGGATTCGCGATATAGCGAAATCCGAAATCCCAACGAGGTGATAGGGTGTGAAAAGGTCAACTCGCACGTGTGTTGGGAAATCAACATATCAGGACTTGGGAGTCAGAGAACCAAGTTTCTTGACACTATGAGTGCCGAAATCATGATAAGGAAAGTTCTGAAATAGAAGGAAGGGTCAGCGTTGACTTGCATCGAGTTTCAGGGATTCGAAGCACTATCGCTCAACTACTGACCTCGCGAAGTCGCGAAGTCCGATCTCCCAAATTGTAAAGAAAGGGGGATCCCACGAAGATTTCTGTGGGTGCAGATTTCTCGATAGGGAAATAGGAGAGCCTTAGAGTTCTTTGGGCCATGGAAGGAGGAAAGATCCTACGTCAACGTGGACTTCCTGACCTGCGGTTTGTGAAGCAGGGGACATTGGCATCACAATCATGCATGCCTTGACCAAGTTCAGACAATATTTGGTGGGCAGCAAATTCATGGTCAAGACCAATCACAATAGTTTGAAGTATTTCCTTGAGCAGAAGGACCTCAGTGAGCACCAACAAAAATGGGTGACGAAGGTATAGGCATTCAACTTTGACATAGAGTATGTCAAGGGGAAGAAGAACATTATGGCCGATGCACTATCAAGGAGACCTGTGGCATGTTCTTTGATGGAGATTTCAGCAGATTGGGAATCCCACTTGTTAGTGGAATATTCTAAGAACAAGTTCTCTTGTGAGGTGATGGATGGGAAAATACAGGATGACCAGTACAGGGTCATTGACGATGTCATATTTTACAAGGATAGAGTCTACTTGGTGCCAGATTCAGGGCTTAAGAAGAATATCCTCACCGCAATTCATGATTCACCTCTTACAGGCCATCAGGGGTTTTTCAAAACCTACAGACAGATCAGAGAGAGGTTCTCATGGAAGGGCCTCAAACAAGACGTTATGAGACACATCAATGAGTGTGTGACTTGCCAGTAGATCAATTCAGAGCATGCTCTTCCAGCAGGGCTACTTCAGCCACTCCCCATTCCAGAGATTAAATGGGAGAGTATATCTATGGACTTCATCACTGGTCTACCCAAGGTCCAGGGTAAGGACTGTATCTATGTAGTGGTCGATAGATTGACCAAGTTTTTTCACTTCTACGCCATACCGACAGAGTACAGTGTAATTCAGGTAGCCGAGCTTTTCTTCAAGGAGGTCTTCAGACTTCATGGGTTTCTGAAGAACATCGTCAGTGACAGGGACAATCGGTTCATAGGGACATTTTGGAGAGAGTTGTTTCATTTGGTGATTACAGAGTTGACACCTAGCACCAGTTATCACCCTCAGATAGATGGGCAGACTGAGATTGTCAACAAGTGGGTTGAAGGGTATTTGAGGAACTATGTAGGAGGACAACAGAGAACATGGGTAAAATGGTTACATTTAGGAGAACATTTCTACAACACCACCTTCCACATGTCCATTGGTATGACACCCTTCTGAGCATTGTACGGATATCATGCTCCCACTTTGGTAGACTTGGTCTTCGGGGAGAGAAGAGCTCCCAAGGCCAAGGATTGGATCATAGAGAGTCAGGATATTCTCAAGTTGTTGAAAGAGAAGCTGCAGATAGTGCAAAACCGATAGAAGATAAGTGCGGATAGGCACAGGATAGAGCATAGCTTTGAGGTTGGAGATTTGGTCTTCTTGAGACTCCAACCCTACAGACAATCATCTCTGAAGAAGAGTGGGGCTGAGAAGCTCAAGCCTAGATTTTATGGTCCTTACAGGATCATGCACCGAGTAGGCGAGGTTGCTTGCGAGCTAGAGCTTCGAAAGGGGAGAAAGATTCATAACGTGTTCCATGTGTCTTGCCTCAAAAAGGAAGTGAGACAATTCATTAACACATCAGAGGAGCTTCCCCTGTTGGATGAGGAGGGACAATTGGAGTTAGTTCTGGAGGAGGTTTTGGAGTTCCGGGAGAGGAAACTAAGGAGCAACGTCATCAGAGAGTGTTTGATCAGATGGAGAGGGCTTCTAGTAGAGGACACTACTTGGGAGAGCGAGCAGCTGTTGCAGCACCCTGGACTGGTATTGCTTGAGGACAAGCAATTTTTGGAAGGGAGGACTGTAATGTCCCTTTCCAAATAGGAGCTCCAGAAGAGGAGGCTTAATGGTCTAAATCGACTCGTTAGACTATAGCCAGGGCCAAAGAGGGGTAATCAGGGTTACTAGAGGTCACTCCAGTCACAGGTGTTATATTCAGAAAGTGACATTGAGCTAAAAAGGGTTAAAAGCGCTTTTAAGTCATTATGAGCTAAAAATAGAAGTCAACAGTGAATTAGGGTTTCAGTAGTGATTTAGGGTTTTGGAAATCAACAACAAATTAGGGTTTCAACATGATTTAGGGTTTTGGAAATCAACAACAAATTAGAGTTTTAACATGATTTAGGGTTTTGGAAAGCTATAAAAGAAGGGTCAGTGACCTAATTCATCATTATGCAGATTATGACTTGTCATTGAGGAGAAGAGGCGCATCTCAGGAGAGATAGTTCATTGTATTCCAGGAGGAAGACACAAATTGGCTAATTTCAGTGTTGAAAGACACACCCTAGTCACCGGGAAGATCATCCAGGTCTTCCATCATTCTTCATTGATTCCATAGTGCTCCCATATTCCGGGTATTATCTTTTAGTTGCTTATTTGTATTCTAGCTAAGATCCTTTTGTCTTTTGACCTAGCCGAGTGTTGTTATTTTATTTAGCCGCATTTTCTTATTTATATTATGGCTAAGATCCTTCGTATGTTGATCTAGTCGAGTATTGTCAGTTATTCAACCGCATTCGGCCATTTTGTAATCCACAGAGATATCATAATACAAACTTTGCAGTCCTTTGTTGCGTTTATTATTTGTATGATCATTTATATGCTGTAAACCTTTGATCCTACACACACATTAGCAACGTTTCCTAGACTAGCCAAGTCAGGAACATTACAAAATAGCATCTAAAAAGTAGACAAAAGTGGATCTAAATGGAGCATTGGAACACTAGATCAAGTTAGAGTATTAGTGAACTAAAGTTTCTAAGGAATCTCGTTTCAATTCAAGGCACGCTTCAAATGAACTCCCTCATGCCAACTAGTTGTTGGGTTGTTATATTCTTTGTAGTGAAAGTCTAGTTGAGGTGGATCAACTGACGATCGAAGTTGAGGTGGATTGATAGAAGGTCAGGAGTCGAGGTATATCGAAAACAAGTCAAAGGTCGAGGCTAGTCGACCGGGTAAAGTTGAAGTCGAAGGTTGAGGCAGTTCGACATGGTAAAGGCATCGACAACAAGTCGAAGAGGTCAACCAAAAAGAGGTCGATAGGTGGACGTGTGGTGATTGAATGAATACCAAATGAATGTTGACTGGTAGTCGATTGGTGATTCGAATTGGAGTCGACTGTAATAGAATCCCGAGATTCACGAGATTTCTAGCCAATGATCTACATGGATATGTAATCGTTTTTTGGTGCAATTTGTTTACATTTTTTCCTGTTGTAAAGCCTATAAAGAAGCATTTTGTAAGGTCATAAAGGCTAATCTTGAATCTTTATATGATGAATGGATAATCACCAAGAGTCTGTAATTTAGAGGTTGTTAGTCATGTAGATATAAGTCGGATCGGCTAAAGGGTTGTTCTTGCACAGGAAAGAGGGTATGATGTCAATTGTGTCTTAGGTTTGGACCAAGGTTAGACATGTAACCTTCTATTCAGATTGAATAAGACAACAAGAGAGAAGAACACTCAAGGAGTGTTGGTTTTCCCTGTTTGGGTTTCCATGGTAAAATATGTGTGTATTGTTTCTTTGTCATTTGCGTTCTTGATTAAATTCTTCTTCTCTTCTGCTAGGTTTAGTGTGGAAGTGTATCTAATTTCCTGACAAGTGGTGTCAGAGAAAATTTAATCTCTGACAAGTGGTATTAGAGCTTTGATGTGTGTATCAGATCTTGATTTACCAATCTTGAATCTGAGAGCTAAACCCTAGGTACATTAGAAGCTGTAAGTCATAAATTGTGTTAACGATCATGGTAAAGAATGGTGAGCATTTCAAGAATAGGGATAGAAAAATTCAATGGCCAGAATTTTGAGATTTGGAAGCTTAAAATGGAATATCTTCTTGTAGATTGAGAACAATAGATAATGATCTATCCAGGTACCCAACAGACAGGCATGTCGATAGAAGAATGGGAGAAAATCGAAATAAGAGAAAGAAGTGCGTTTCAACTTTTTCTTGCAAATTCGATACTGTTGAATGTCTCAAGTGAAGATTCAGCCAAGAAATTGTGGGACAAGCTGGGAAGATTATACCATTTGAAATATCTGGTAAATAAGTTGTTTCTCATAAAGAAATTGTATCTTCTGAGAATGAGTGATGGAAGTTCAGTGACTGAGCATCTAAATGCGTTTAATACCATTTTAAGCTAGTTATAATTTGTGGATATTAAAATCACTAAGGAGGAGAAGTGTATAAGCCTACTATGTTCTTTTCCAGACTCCTGGGATAGCTTAGTCATGGCTATAGGGAGTAATACAACCACACTAGTTATAGAATATGTGGCTTCTTCTCTATTGTTAGAGGAAATGAGAAGAAAGAACATGGAAGGATCGAGCAAAGATGCTTTAGTGGTGAGAAGTCGACTAGTTGAAAGAGATAAAGGCAAATTATTCGATAGAAAGTCTAAGTCAAAGGGTAGATATAAATCCCTAGTTCAGTTGACAAGAAGATGCTAGAAATGCAGTAAATTTGGGCATTACAAAAGGGATTGTAAGTCGAGGGTGATGGAAGTCAGTAAGAGATCCGTCAAGAAGCAATCAACTGAGAGAAAGATGACCTCGAAAAAGGGAGGTGATGTGTACTTGGCGTCGACCAGTACATAGTCATATCAAGGTGTTTTATTGATCGAATCAGGAACATCCTATCATATGACACCACATAGAGAATGGTTCTTCAAGTATGAATGATATGATGGAGGTGATGTGTTCTTGGCAGATGACTCGACAACCAAAATTGTCGAATGAGTAAGAGTTCGACTGATACTGCAGGATGGGAGGAAAAGAACCCTTCTAGGTGTGCTACAGATTCTAGGTTTGGAAGTAAAACTGATATGTAACACTCCTAGGATGATCCCCAAGTGTAAATATCAATGTAATTGTACATTACTTATAAGTTGGTGAATTGAAGTAACAAATTTGTGGGTTTGGTTCTATGCACATTAAGCTAAGTGCGCGAGTAGCTCACATCAAAAGAATGTGCACAATGGTAAAATTATACAACACACAGTTTTATGTCTTGGCGCACATCTATGTAGGTACACATGCATAGCGCATTGAAAGTGAAACAACTTAAGGAATGCAACGTGTGCAAGTGTTAGTGTGAAAATATTGAGCATCGAAGGAAAAAGGTGCACAACCTTGGATTCAGTGCGCAGGTTTTTGAAGGGAAGAAGAACCCTTTTGTATATAAGTCATGATGTAATGTGCACATTTGAAAGGGTGCGAGGTTGGTGCACTGAGGAAAGATTGTGTGCATGCTAGAGGTTTTGCATGCACTAGTTTTAAGTGCTCGAATTGTGTATTTTTAGGCTGGTGAGCCTGTATGTAAAAGATCAATACTTCTGTACTGAGATGTAAATGTAATTACTTGGAAATTAATGAAAATACATCCTTGCGGTAGACTGACCATGTAAAAGAGTTCGGGGGGCTTAAAATCCTCTAGTTGAGGTCAAGGGGTCTGGGTTAAAGGGCCTTAAAGCCAAAAAGGGATATTTTATTAATATATCTCAAAAAGTGTAAAGTGAGGATATAATATTATATCCTAAGTCCTTGGGAGGGGACACATGGCTAAAAGTAGTTCTCAACATGATAAGTGTCAAGTTGGGGACATGTTGTTGATAGAAGGCAGTTCTCAACCTAACAGGTGTCGAGTTGGGAACATGCAGTCAAATGATTTAGAGATAGTCCATTCGGGCAGGAAGAATCCATGGGACGGAGACCATGGAAAGGGGTAATTAAGCCGACTATTCTTCCATCGAGGGAGACGGTTCTGTCATAGAAATTTTCAGTGAGAGAACCAGTTAGTGGTTGTAATGAGCCTGATGGTTCCTGTGATCAGTATGTTGAATATTGTCATAGATACCTATGTATGACTTAGCTTGGAGAGATAAATTGAAGAGGTGGGTTGACAGACCCATGGAACCTTGAATGGAAGAGGTTCTTTGTTAGGTCCGTGGACGATTGGATTTTCTCCAGGTGAGAGAATGGTTGGGAAGTATTTTCCGAGGTGTCAAATTATAGCAACAAGGATCTAAGACTTCTTGTCTGGCCTATTGTTGAAGCCCTATAATGGAAGTTGGTCAGTCGAGGGACTATTGAGAAGAGAAGGGGCACACTTCTTGGGGTGGGACCGACATGTGGGGAATGAGAGACTATAAGTTGACAGTGCAAATTGGCATATGTGACAAAATTTCCTGCAATTGAGTCACCTATGGATGACCTACCTGTGATCGAGTTCCTATAGAGTGAGATACTTTAGCTTGGTTGGGAACCCTTGCTCAAGTGGAGTTTAGCCCCGGCTCGAGGGTGACCCACTGTTGAGATTTATGAACATTGCAGTCTAAGGCTGGGAGGAACATGGAAGGTTTGCCCACAGTTGGTGTCTTTTATTTCAAAAGATAAGAGCCAGTTGTGTGTTAAATCATGTTTTCAATTATATTTATGCAATTGTTGTCATGGGTTTATGTTATTTATGTTGTATGTATAATTCTGTCATGAATTGTGTATAAATCTATTAAGAAAATGTAAGTAATTATGCATTGCAAAGTTTCTATATGTTTTTAATTAATGTCAGAGTTATGTTAGAGAAATTTAAGTAGAATTGCTAACAATATGACATTAGAGCATTACCAAAATGGGTGAAGTAGTAGCATGTCCCAAACTGGGTGGCTGGGGGTCTTACAATATGGTATCAGAGCCTAGTTTACAACATAGATCCTGTATGGTCCGAGTTAACATCATGTTGAAGCATTTTCGTAGAAAATTAAATTTGGAAGTGGCCAAATTTGAAGTCACAGTGCATCCATGATGGAGATTTGAAGCACTGGAGTGAAATTGGGTAAAAGCCCCAATTTCTATTATAAAATTCATGAGCAATTTGGGGATTTGGGTTAAGTGAAGAGATATTTCTTATTTTAATTCTTCTTCTATAAAATTTAGACAGGAATTGGTTGAATTTGGGTTATTGGAGTGAAATTGGACAAATTTCATAGTTGCAGAAAGTCCTTGGTAGAAATTGGTTGAGAATCGAGCAAAAGCCCCAATTTATGCAATGAAAACTATGGAAAAATTAGTTAAGTATCGAGAGAAGTGTGCATGCTAAGTAGTAATGATGCGTAGAAGAATAAGATGTGCGGGTGTGCACATTAGAAAGTGAGTATTTCACTGTGTGGAGTCAGTAATGTGGAAAAATGATGTTGCGTAGGTGTGTGCATTGAACATTGGCATTGCACAAAAAATAAGGGTGTACGTGGTATGTACACTAAGTTATGATGTTGCACAGGGTATAGTTAGTAACATACACATACTATTAGTGCGCGATAAAGCGCGTTGAATTTTGGCATCACACGGTGTGCGTTTGAAGTTTGGGTGTGCAATATGAACACATTAGAACCCGACATTGTGTAGTGCAGTACTTGCAATATGTGCAACATTATAATATTGGTACGTGACAAAAAGGTTGTGCTCCGCAGAGTGTTGGCATGTGGTGTAAAAACACTTAACCTAAGTGTTGTGTTGGTAGTGTGTGCATAGTATTGGTGTGAAACACAAAAGTCGTGCTCCGTAAATATTGGTGTGCGACAGAAAAGTATATATATTGATTAGAAGAGCATGATGCATCTGCTACGTTTTAGCATGGTGTATGTAAAATTGGTGCATGCTAATAATTGGAAAGTAGTGTGCACACAGTCGATTGGAAAATCAATCTTCCCAAGAAATGGGAAGAAGATTTATGATGTTGTATGAAAACATAATTGTACATCATTTCATGATTTGATTGTCTAGCCTAACACCTTTTGTTGGCTGCACATTTTGCAGAATTAACATCAACTAGATTAGAACAAGATCAACACAAGTTTAGAATCATGGAATATGTGCAGGGGATTTTCATTCATGGAGAAGAGAACAGAGGAATGTATGTCCATATGGGTATTGAAGGTACAAATTCCAATGTACATGGAGAAGGTAAGGAAGAAAGCATGAACTTGATGGAAAGCATAAAGATTTTGTGGAGGGATGTCTTGAGTCATAAAGCTGACAATGAGAGGCTTATGAAATCCAAGGAGCTATAGGAAGACTTCAAGATTAAGTTGATGCAGAGCTTGAATAGAATTGAGAAGAAAATGGATAAGCAGACCAAGTCAAGCAGATTAGGAAGCTATAGGTCCCATGATAAGAGGGGAAGTTCAGTGGGCAACATAAGTGCTGACAGAAAACACCATCACTCTCCAATACATTCCACTAGGAGATCACGCATTAGTTCAACCCCTGTCAAGAAGCCTAAGAAGACTGGAGTGGATGAACTACATGGGGGAATGAACAAAATAAATCCTCCTACTTTTAATGGTGAACATAATAAGGATGAGGATGTGGAGTCATGGCTGTTAAGTATGAGAAAATATTTTCAGTTACATAATTACTCTTCCAACGCATAATGAAGAATTTTTATTTACCAACTCAAGGGAAAGACATCAATGTGGTGGGACCAATATGTGCAAGTACAATGCATTGACGAGAAGAAAGTGACTTGGAAAGAATTCAAGAGGTATTTCCAAAGGAAATACTTGACTAAGATATACTATGACAAGAAAATGAAAGAGTTCTTTGAACTCAAGCTCGGGAGTATAGCTATTGATGAGTATGAAAGAAGGTTTTTAGAACTACTAAAATATGTTTCCTTCATCATTGATGAGCAAGTTAAGATTCATAGATATTTGAGTGGGATTCCACCATTTATCAGTGAAATAATACAATATGATGATCCCAAAACATTGGAGGAAACTATAAGAAGGGATAAGTTCCTTTATGATTAACAAAAAGGGAAAGCATCTTACCAGAAATATTGGGAAGACAAGAAGAAAAGTAAGATGGAACTAAGGAAGAAGGGGACTAAGCCACCATTCTTCAGAAATAACTATCAGAAACAAACATCTACTAAATAATCCAGAATGAAAAAACCATTGGGGCAAAGGTCAATGCAACAACCTATTCAATGGTGGGGTTGTAAAGGAGATCACATGTAGAGAGATTGGCCGCACAAAAGTGAAATAGTGAAGACTTCTCACAACACGCAACAAGATGAAATAATAGAGGACATGGGTAGAAGTGTACCTAGGATTTATGCAACCTTGGACAAAAAGCAAGCTAAGTTTCAATTATAGAAATTTAATGACAAAATCAGCATGCACAAAATTATATCATACACTTAGCAACCTAGATATAATCGTCATCTATGAACTCTAAAATGTATAAACCAACATTTAGAAAATTTTATGAGCATAAATACACATTGCCAGGAAATTTTGCAGTGGAATAAACACAATGAACAACAATTACACATCCATGTAAAACTCATAAATTTAGGCAACCAACCAGGGAAAACCCAAAGAGAGAGATTTTATTAGTTTTAGGAAAGTATATCAGGAACAACATTACATTTAGTAGCCAAGAGAATCACTTACATCACCCAACAGTCCCACAAATCTTCTGCTTACAAAAAAAGGTGCCAAATCAGTACAACTGTACGACCTTGCTGAAATCATTACCTCGATATTTGTGCCCATAATGGGATGTTGTACATTCACTCCTATACGACTGACCTCCAACAAAAAATTCACCAAAATCTGCCTCGAAAATTGTTCCCACACTTGCCTCGATTTTCTTGCCCAAACTTGTTGTTGTACAACATCTATAGATCTGTACAGTACAACCTGCCTTCAACAATAAATCTCAGCCTCATCTAAACAAAAAATTATCCCTTGGGAAATGTGTCCAATCTCCCTTGGAATTCGTGCCAAAAATTTGGTGCTCACTTTCCTCTCTCAAGCTCTCTCAGAAATATATCAATCTCCTCTTCTCTTGTTGTGTCTTGTACACTACCCAATGCATTCTCTTATAATTTGAAAATGACCTTTCACCTTCCAAGTGTCTTTTCACCTTCCCCATCACTAAATCCAAAGGCCAAGATTTAATCTTTCCTTTACATGATCAAGGGACATGATTCATTCCCTCCAAAATAAATCACTTAAATATTAAAGTACAATTTCACTTTATAACATAAGTGCACTTTATGAAATAAAGTCACTTTGATATTAGAAGGTACACTTTATTAAGAAGTCAGAAACATAAAATAACCACTTAATTACAACTTTATAAAAACCTATTACAAAGTCAAGTGTCTGGTAATGTAAATAAAAGACTACTTCCGCATACAAGACAAAACATGCGAAGTACCTCCCAAGCTATAAAAGCTAACACTCCCTCTTAGTGAGGGATGTATTCACTGCCATCACCGTCATTTGGTCCCATCACATTGTTCGCATTATGATCTCCCTCTGAACCTGGAGCGATCCCCAACACCTACACATAACTCAAACCAAAATATCTTCTCTTGACAACCACTATGAACCCTGAGCTTCTAGGAGAATCCACTCGACCCTGAGCATCGATTCGATCACACCAGCTGAGCCTCCTACTTGTGTTCAAAAGAGACTCTCTTTCTTCTCTCAGAATGCAAGACTAAATCCTTGGGCCCACTGCAGTCTTAGGAGCCTCCTGCTCCTCAGTCGATGCTAAATCATAACATGAAGGTTGTCCTCGTAACATGTACAACCTGTCCACCCGATCACCAATCAGCTGTGGTTCCACTGGGTCCACTCCCTCCCTTTAGATAAGTACATGTCCCCTCTTGAACAATGTACAATATCCAACATCCTCCAAGGGTGAGACCGAGAGAAAGTTAACTATCACCCCTGGAACAAAGATAACTCCATCAACCTCTAGGAGTCCCCCATACTTGAGTCAAAATATAACCCTTCCAACTCCACGTACAACTCGTGCCATACCTCCTTCACTCTCCACTAGTAGATCAGGACTTGTCTCTATGATAATGATTAATACTCTCTAGATTCCCAACATGTGACAAGAGGCGTGGTCAACAATCCATCTATTATCACCCCCAAATCCTCCACTACCGACACTGGATACTAGAGTAACTGTAGTATACTTAGGGAGGTAATATGGGGTACCTAGGGAGGTACCCAATGGGAATGTGGTTATGTATTGGAAGTGATTTAATATATGAGAATGTGGTCATTCAATGTAAGGTGGACTAGGTCCACTATATTAATAAAGGCCCACTATGGTAGTTAGATGTAATAAATGTGAGAAGGTTCCTAGGAGATAGAGAGAGCTATATAAAGAAGTGTAAGGAATGTAATGAAGCATAATGAAGAATATTGTGAATGTATCAAGCATTGCTTGAGGAGTGTTATCCTTCCTTAAGGATTAATATATGGTGTTACCCTACCTCAAGGGTTTTCTCTATTTCTTGTGTTTAGTATTTGGTGAACGGTTTGGATTATTCTTGTTGATATTGTGGGTTTATTTTGAAAGTTATCTTAAGATCTATTCATGTACGTATGTAGTATACCTAGGGAGGTAATATGGGGTACCTAGGGAGGTACCCAATGGGAATGTGGTTATGTATTGGAAGTGATTTAATATAAGAGAATGTGGTCATTCAATGTAAGGTGGACTAGGTCCAATATATTAATAAAGGCCCACTATGGTGGTTAGATGTAATAAATGTGAGAAGACTCTTTAGAAGGTTCCTAGGAGATA
The DNA here is from genome assembly GCA_009831015.1 of Picea engelmannii. NCBI lineage: Eukaryota > Viridiplantae > Streptophyta > Pinopsida > Pinales > Pinaceae > Picea > Picea engelmannii. The sequence goes on along the minus strand of ML785760.1, from coordinate 791,874 downwards.
GAGACAACTATATAAATAAGTGTAAGAAATGTAATAAAGAATAGTGAAGAATATTGTGAATGTATCAAACATTTCTTGAGGAGTGTTATCCTTCCTTAAGGATTAATATATGGTGTTACCCTACCTCAAGGGTTTTGTCTACATTCTTGTGTTCAGTGTTTTGGTGAATGGTTTGGTTTACTATTGTTGATATTGTGGGTTTATTTTGAGAGTTATCTTCAGATCTATTAAGGTAGATAACAATTGGTATCAGAGAACTTTCCTTGGCCAAGGAAGAGAATATTTTTTTGCTCTTTTTGCCAAAAAAAAAATTCTCTAGGGAAAAAAGAGGGTGGCACACTTCAGGTTCAAATATGAAACTTTTTGTGTAGACATTGGCCAAAAAAAATGGATATTTGAATTCCTCTCAGAAAAATACCCAATTTCAAAAAACAATTGGCCGAAATAGAGTATGGGAAGTAAAGTTATGAGCATTTTAAATTCAACAGTTTTTTAGGGTTTTTCTGGAAAAAGCCGTGATTTTCTATAGTGATTTATTTTTAAAACCCTTGTTCCATTTTTAGGGTTTTCATAACAAGATGTATTTTATAGGGAAATGTGATGGCCCTAGTATTGAAGCATTCATTAAAGCAATAAATTCAACATGAGAAGAGAATTGGCCCCATTGGGTAGCTCACAAATTACAAGGTAATGCTGCCATTTAGTGGAAATCGCTTGATTATAAGGAGACGATGACACTCTCCAATGGAGAATTTGAACAAATATTGTTAGATAGGTGTTCTCATGGAAAAAATAAGGATATATAGAGCACCAAGGGTTTATTTTCATGTTGAAAATCTATATTACAAGTTCATGGTCATAAAGAAAATGTCATTGTTTCTATTAACCCTAGTTGCAATTTTTTTTATTATCAATATTCAGTTGGTTAATAGATTGCAAATTCCAACAAAGAATATTCAAAGCACACATATTGCAGGTGAAAATGTTAAAATTTTTAAAGATTTGAAGCTCAGTATGGATAAATATGTGTTGCATTCAGATTTTGAGGTTCTAGATATGGGTGATGAAGACATTGTTTTGGGATATCCTTGGATAGAATCAGTGGGTACCATTAATATTAATGTGCAACATAAGTATCTAAAGCTTTGGTACAAGAAAAAGAAAATTACATTGCAAGATGTGTCTCTTAGTAAGAAACATGGGCCCATGGAAGCTAGCAAATAAGTTATTGTCGAGTCTGAAGTTGAATCAGAGGTAGAGTCTACAGAAGGAGATGACGCAAAACTACAAGAAAGACATAATCAGGAAGCTAAGGAGGTCATTGTCTCAAAGGAACAAAGTGTTGTAGATTTGAAGAAAAAAGAACATATTCATTGTATATCGCCATCCACATCATATAGAGACACAATAGTCATCAAGGAAAGGGCATGTGCATCAACACATTTATGCACCAGCAGGGTACCAAACAACATATCAATCAAGAGGTGCATGGAGGACTATCAGAACTATAGGAAGAGCTCAGGTTACATAAACAATCCCATGGAAACCCTGACATGATGCATAGCAACATCAAGGTGGAAAGGAAGAAAATGGACGTCATGTTCGACTTCCATTGGGATGGATGGATGGTCGTACTTGGTACCAATTGGCTACATTGCTTAGCTGGTCTTATTGTATGGTTTCTTCTCTTGTTTCGAGGATGAAACATGTGAATGGGGATGGAATGTAGTATAACGAGGGAGGTAATATGGGGTACCTAGGGAGGTACCCAATGGGAATGTGGTTTAATGTATTGGAAGTGATTTAATATATGAGAATGTGGTCATTCAATGTAAGGTGGACTAGGTCCACTATATTAATAAAGGCCCAGTATGGTAGTTAGATGTAATAAATTTGAGAAGGCTCTCTAGAAGGTTCCTAGAAGATAGAGAGAGCTATATAAAGAAGTGTAAGAAATGCAATGAAGCATAGTGAAGAATATTGTGAATGTATCAAGCATTTCTTGAGGAGTGTTATCCTTCCTTAAGGATTAATATATGGTGTTACCCTACCTCAAGGGTTTTTTCTACATTTTTGTGTTAAATGTTTTGGTGAATGGTTTGGTTTTTTCTTGTTGATATTGTGGGTTTATTTTGAGAGTTATCTTCAGATCTATTCAGGTACATAACAATAACCAAATTAAAAGTCCTTATAAAACTTGGAAGAAAATTCCTCCATGGCTGTTGTAGCAACTATATCATACCCCTCCTGCTCTTTATTCTTCTTCTTCCTCTCAGGATACTGAGAATCAAGGTGCCCCAACTGGTTATAACATTAACATTTGAATTTACTCAAGTCCCTCCCAAAATTTCCTTTCTTGTTCCCCTTTCCCTTTGAATCAAGAGTAACATCTTCATCAGCTCCATCTGTCTTATGTCAACTACTCTGAGATCCTTCTTGAATCACCTCCTGAGTGAAATCATCCCATAGTCTGGTCCAATCTGGAAGGTGCACATGACACACCACACACTTCACAAAGGCTTCCCATTCCTTTGTGAAGCCTTTCAAGGCTATCATCACCAACTCTAAATCTGATATGACCTCTCCAACTGTAACCAACTCATCTTTCACTTGAGCTATCTGGGTAAGATAAGAACACACACTCTCTCCCTTACCCATATTGGTATCATGCAGTTTATCCTTCAAGGTCATCTTCCGATTTTCATTCTTCACCTCATACAAGTTTTTCAGTGCATCCCACATCTCTTTGGTTGTCTTCTTCTCAGCCAAGTGTGGAATAAAGTGGTCCTTCACCCCATCCAGAATAAGCCTCTACACCTCAACCTCCTTTGCCTCACGTAAATCCAAATCTATAGGGTCTGTTGATGGAACAACAACTATGGTGCTGACAAAGCTCCAAATCTTGTTCTCTCTGAGAATAGCTGACATCCTGACTTTCCATTTGACCCAGGTGAATATTGGTGGCCACCCACCTATTCCAACTAGCTCCTCTTGACAGTTTTTAGTTCAACACCTTCTTCTGTAATTATTTGTAATTGTGGGTTCTACACTTACGAGGTTGTTTGAAGCCCTACACATTTTCCAAGTGGATATTGGTGGCCGCCCACTTAATCCAATTGGCTTATTTTGGAAGTTTTCATGTCAGTACATCTTTTTGTACTTCTAGGGGCATTTTGGGGTTGTAAACAACGTTTTTTTTGGATTGCCATATTCAAACTGTAGACAGATTCAGATTTTGACAGCTTAATTTTTAGTTCTCGAAAATACCTTTCCAACGAGATATCACGCACCTAAAATGGAGGTCATATGCAAAAGTTACGACCCCGTTGTTGTTGCAAGAGTTAGTTCTAGGCTGTAATAGAGACAAGCCTTAACAAAATTTGAATGAAATAATAATTTGTTGATTGATCAGTCATAGGAGGCTTCTAGAACCAGGTCCGAAACATGCCTTTCAATCATTTATAAATCATAAACGAAGAGGCATGACTTCATTTTCCTAACTTAATTAAAATAAGGAAGGTGGATAGAAGATAGGGGATGAAAGAGACTGAAACAAAGAGTTAGGTATCTAATTCTGATAAGCGTAATATTTATTTCAATAGAGGAATGAAAAATAACTTCAAAAGACAAACATGCATATATATAACTTGTAATCTAGGTGTTGTTCCAGAGTCTGTACTTAAGGCTTAGAAGTACAGTGTCTAGGCATCCGAAAGTGGGTAAAGGATAGAGAAGAGAGAAATATCAACCTTCGACAAGGGAAACTAGGGAAAATTTCTATGTTGGCGTTGTCTAGCTTCCAACTGTTCCTGGATGTTGATATTCTGTTCAATCGTTGCCCATGAACGTTCGAGTTCAACCCGGGTAGTGGTTGTTTTAAGAATGGTATCGAAAAGGTTTAAGGCAATGTGCATTTGATTTGATAATCCGGGTTTGATATTGGGCTGAGTTGGTAAAGGCACAGTCATGGAGGAACAGTAAAATAAGAAAACTTCAGAGGGAAATTAAGTGCTGTCTCAATTTGGTCGTATAAAAGAGAGTTTGCGGTTTCAGGAATAAAATGAGGTGCAAATCAAAGGCTCTTTCCCGTAACTGGGTTATATTTTAATAAAATGTATGAGGTGGTAGAAAACATTTAGTTGTTTATTGAGTAAGGATCCTATCAAGGGAGAATCTCACTTATAAACAGAAGAAGAAAAGTGTAAGGAAATAACCCGATGAAGCATAAAATATATATAGAATTCCGAAAGTGTTGACTGGTCTTATACCCACTGATAGCTGGTACAGAGGAAAAACAGTAAACGATATAGAAAACCAAAATTCATTCGCTATAGTAGAGGTTGTACTAAATTATAACGAAGCATTCATCAGATATGAATATGAAATGAAATGAAATATGAGATACAAGAAAACAAACTCATAACACAGTCATGACAGAATTGAGAATATTCAGATTTGCTTTGTATTAACTCTCAAAATATAAAAACTTTGTTACAATCGACACAAAAAGGTCCAACCCTTTTTCTTTCTTTCTATGGTATATTTATACAGTTTTACAATAAGATGAAATCTCAATCATTGCAAAATTTTCAGTTATGACAAGGAGAAAAGCAATCACTTCATTTCTTCTTCTCTGTCTTTATTTGGTGCCAGAAGCTTGTCCTCGTGCGTGCTCTGTGCAGGTGACACATCTTTCCACCAGCCGAGATACTAATTTTGACGGTTTTGCTTGACAAGTAGCTTAAAAAAGTAACAATCGCGGGCTAATTGTGGAAACCTGTCTTCCATCTGTTTTTCTATGATGTCAATAGCGCATAATTGCACACTTGTTTTAATCATATATTTATCTATTTGGACTATGTCTGCCGTAGTCACTTGTGAGATCTCGGCTGAATCTCTTTCCTCTTTTTCATTTAAATCAAGTGAGATTTTTTCCATATTCATTTGAATCAATGCCTCGGCATTACATCCGCTATCAATGCCTAGTAGGTTACCATCTATAGAGCTAAAAGCCTCTTCTAAGGACTTCGTTACTCCCTTGGCTTGCAACTTGCCTTCTGAGATGCTGTGCTCCCATTCTTTCAACAGAATGTTTCGTCTGGTCTGCTCTGAAATGGTGAACTTGGGAGTACTTCCCGAATCCCTGTTCTTTGTGGCTATCACAGCCTCTTGGAAGGCGACCCGTGCTGCTCCATCTTCCCTTTCTCTAGCAGTTAAATTCTCCAAAACTTGATTTACTAGCAAGCAATTGTCCTGAATCACCTCTACCTTGGCGAGTAAATTTTGTTGGGCTGCAGAGAATCTACTCCAAATCTCCATCGCCTAGGACTAGAACATCCCGATATTTATCACTTTACTTTCGACGATTTCCACCCTAGCTTGTAGCTGCTCGATCAAATCTTTTTGCTGGATCACTTGCATCTGACCATCCTGAACCACCAGTTGTGCATGTTCGAGCTTAGTCTTGAGCCGCTCTATCTCACTTTTATCGACCAACCTTGCTTTCTCTATTCCTACACTCGCCTGGTCTTTGGCAATCTCTGCTGCTATGGCTAGTCTGGCTTCCAGGGTTTTGATGAGGCGATTTTTTCGTTTCAGCTGGTTTTTCAAAACCCCTACTGAAAATTAGTTCACTGTGGTGTAGGCCCCCAGTGTCCCAGCTATCTCCATTGTGAACTGCTCATTCTTCTTGTCCTTCCCATTAGTCATAACTTTGTATTTCTTGACTGTTGATTCCCCTTCCTGATAGAATTCTTTCTTTACCACTGCCTTTCTCTTCTTATCGAAGAAGAACACATTTGGAGGGAGTTCTTCCACCCTTATAGGCCTCAACTCTTCATTGAAGATCCACCCTGCATCAATATTTCCTTGAGTTGACTGTAAGGGAGTAAATGATGTGATAGGATCTCCGATTTGCTTCGCTGATTGTCCCGGAGTAGTAATCGGAGTCTGCTTCTTCGACGGGTCGGGAGTCTTTATTTCTGCTTTCGGACTCTTAGTTTTCTCTCCCTCGTCCTGGTGTTTTTCTTGACTGGGAGTCGCATCCTTGGAGCCTTCGACATCTTTTTGTTTCACCTCCGTTGTACTCGGATTCTCACCTTGTAATACTGCAGGAAGACAACTGTGTCGATGTTCTTGGAATTTCAGAACATCGGCCCTCTCTTCAGGTGCCAAGGTTTGTATCGGAGCCAAAATCTCGGCATACGATCTTGTACCTTGGAAAATGTCATCTGAGGGTGAATTTTCGTGCTCAAATCTCTTGAGCCCACAACTGGCCAAATGATTACTCACGACCCTTTGCGGATCATGCTTCTTGTATTCAATAAGGACCAACTTTAGGTCTTCTAGGGCTGTTGCCTCAGCTTTAGCATGCCTGAAATATAATAAAGAATATGAATTTAAATGAACAAGAAAAGGTGTCCATACCTTTTTTGGGTATCCCTTAAGCTCCTTGCTTATACCACGGATCATTGTTTGTCTAGCAACCTCACGACAAGCCAACTTGTCGGGAATGAATAATGGAAATGCATGCTGGGGAACAGAAGCCCCGAAAACTTTGAGAATGAGAATTCGGCTTCTACATACTAGTCAGCTATGCTGCTCAAATTCATCACTATACTGTTCAAGATCTTGGGTGGAAGGTGGCCGAAAATAGTGACATGCAGCAGTACCATCACCCAGTTGAAGATTTCATATACGAAATCTGTCGCTTTGTTTTTCCACAATTTTGCATGATAGACGTGGATAGGCTCGTCCTCTGCTGGAGTCTAACTCTAGCTCATTAATGGAAATGGTGTTAGAAAGCACACGACATCCATAATGTATGCAGACATAAAAAATGAAGAAATTTTTCCGCTCTCTTTTTGTGCCCGATACTCTGTAACTCGACTTGTCAAACTATCGGACAACATTTTTGCCCAGTCGAAGGAATAGCCTTCGGCGACTCGAAATGTTAAAGGCACCCATTGAAGAAAGAAATGTGAGGTGTCCTCTCTCCCATATAATCTTCCTGTCATCATAGCTACATACTTGAACTGTGGTTCTAAGGAAGCTATTGAATATACACCATGATTGTCTGCCCTGAACTTTGCAGGGTGCGAAACCCAATCTCTTATTAAGCTAGACATAGTTTTGTCATACTGCACACATTCCTTCTGTTTGAACTCTTCCAAGAATTTAGGATCATATGTAAGGTTAGATGCTGTGGGAAACTTGTACATGGCTTGCAGATGTTCAGGCCTGAAAGTGTCGAAGATGACCTTCTGCTCATTCATGATGGTTCTGGTTGGTATGTCCACATGGTCTAATGCCCATCAGACCATATCATAGTAGGGGAGTAGTCGTGGCCTGGCCGCTACTTTATGCATTCTGGATTGAATGACGATCTTATACTTGGTTGTTATGTCGTCCTTTTCATTTTCGCTGGAATCATCGGAATAATCCACTAATTCGGCCTACAGAACATAAAAAACGAACGACCAGTTTGGGATCGAGTCGACAATTCGAGGTGAAGTATCAATGACGTTGTCCAAACCTTGTCCTGAAACCTCAACACTTTCTTTGGATGCTTTTCGCGGGGCCATGACTGGAGATATTGCTTTAGCTCTTCTGCGATAAAAATATGTATACATACAGAAGTTAACTCGCTGAGAAAGTGTGCTCTGTGTAATATAGAAATGAATTTGTTATAACGAATAACAACTCTATATATATTTGAAAACTTAGTACTTTTTAGAACAGATCTGTCAAATCATGTTTAGAAATAAATTTAGCAATAAAAACCCAATCTTTATATATCGATTCACCTTATTTCTAATTAATGCCATAAATTTTGGTGGTTCGAAATGTCAGTTGGCGTAAGGAAGGATTAAGATTGCTTTGTAAATTGTGCAAGCATCAAAACATAGGAGATATTGATTTAGCTTAATTAATCTGGCTTTACCAAAGTTAATAAATCCTTCGATACCCGCTGTATCGGAAAATTTTCTTTAACTCTTTGAACCTATGACCCCCGAATTTGCGATGATTGATTTTGGTTAATAAAAATGCAATTGTGATTAGGCACTTAATTAATTACGTAATTATTTGTATTCGCCATATCGTGACTCGGAGCTTCGAAGGTAAGTTTCCAGGAAGTTTGCATGCTGAGCTACGAAACTGCGGTATCACGATAATACGTATTAATTAAATGGGAAGATAAACTCGGATTAAGTGTTTAATTAATTATGTTCATCTCTTTATCGCGACTTCGCGACTCGGGCTTAGACAGTGTAGTTTTTTAAAAGAGAATACGCCGAGTGGCGAATTGTCGAAGGAACTTGACCATGGCTTAGTTTTTTCCTTTAACTTTGACATGGGTTACTAACCTACGGACTTCGTGGTTTCGGCTATCGGGGATACGACAATGAGAGTTTTGGATCTAGTGAACTCCGAAGCATGAAAACCCGATGATGTTTAATCATGCTTTAAGAAAAATTTACTCCCGTTACTACCCTGGGTAAAATTTTAAAGCGATTTCTCCGTTTTGTTGCTCGGGACTTGTGAACTACGTGATTTATAGAATTCAATCTACAAAATCCCGAGGTAGAACAAAAAAGGGAAAAATTTTGACGAAAAGCAGAACTCGTGATGCAGACCGCACCCTCTGCCTCGACAGAGACCTCTATGCTAACCTCCCGGTCTTAAGGATCGTTCTAACTCTAACTTTGATCTAGAGCAGCTTCTTCGATTCACCCCTGGAATCTTCCTTAAAATTGGCCAACATGTCTATTCTTCTCCTTGTAGCCTCTAGGCCAGTTACTGTTTTCTTCACGACAAAAGAACAGAAAAATTGGGTTTCGGGGTTTTCAAACTCCCAATGTCATGACCCTTTGGTTCCCGATCTCATGATCTCCGTTTTCCTGATATGCTATAATCTTTGATCAGCCTCTGGGCTAGGCTCGTGGTCCACACGACCTCCTTTCACATGACCTTCATCTTACCACCTTTTGGGATTTTGGAGTTTCGGATGTCGAGATGTAGGCGACCTCTCGTCCTCCAGATTCTCGACTCTCCGAATCCCGATGTGACGTCACTAGGATGCTCTTCCACCATAAAACAAAATCAATGACTATGATCGGTCGCTAAAATCAACGGATCCAGATCTTCCTCGAGGTTTCGCGACTTCAAATGTCGAAGTGCTTTTACCTCTGCTTTCCCCAATCTCTCGAAAGTCGATTTCTCGATATGACTCCTCTTTTCGAGACTTTTCCAAAAGTCAATATCGATGCCACGCGTCCTCAAAGATGGACGGTCCTCGCCTCTTTGGGGGTTTCACTGTGGAAATTCCCGATGCCTTGCTATGATGAAATGACGTCAACAAGGTACCACACGGAGATCTCCTCTTTTCAGAAAATTGGACTTCGCGATTCGAAGTTGAAAGTCCTCCTTGTCTCCCTGACTCGTGAAATGTCGATCCCCGACTTCCCTCAGATTTCTAACATGCGTCCCAAGTGGATGGATGATTCAAATCAATCCTGGGGTTTTGCCAAATGTTAAACCCAAACCACTTACCTGTGTGAGTCCTGATGACCGAAATGCTGATGGGGCTTCCGATCTCATCCACGTGTCCCCTCAAGATGGACAACTCAGGTTGATTCGGGGTTTCCACTATGAAAATTCCTGATCACTTGTCCTCGTGACTCCTGATTTCACGAATGCTAAAATCTCGATGGCTACCCTCTCGTCAGGCTTTTCCTCCTCCTGTTCACAGAACTTAAACCTTGTGCAACTCCCGACCGATCTAATGACTGACAGGTATTTGAAAGAGATCTGACGGTCCTCAATCCTCTGAGATTTTAACCCTCGACACTTCTTTTGTAATCTCCCTGCTCCTCGGTGAGATCTAACGGCTCATGGGAGTTCACGAATTCTCCTCGAAGAATTCTGACCATCTGTCTTTCTCGATGATTTCTGCGAAATGACTAAGTGTTCTTCCACGGAACTCGTCCACCTTCACGCAATCTTGCAACGCCTCTTGAGCACTCCATGAAACACGCTTCCTATTCTTCTCCTTGGCAAAATACTAGAAGGTCCTATACCTCCCGAGCTTTCCCAACACTAAATATTTTAGAATACTTTGCACGCACTCCTTGCGGCAGACGTTCAACACTTCCAAGGGTTGAATCCTTTTGACCCTGCGCACCCCTGCAGCAATAGTCGCTCGACATTTTACTCAGGTTCACAACCCTCAACTTAGCTTGGCCTGCGCACTCCTTGCACGGTAGCTGTGCTCGACTGCACTATTGAGGAAATGAGAACAAAAGTAAAACTATCTGAGCTTCAGAGACGCAACCCTGAATTCTTGTCGACGCACTCCTTGCAGACACTTCAACTGCACTCGCAGGAAATTTTTCTCAGATAGAGAATCAATTGAAACTCATTCCATCTTCCTTTCAGACTTCAACCTCAAACATGAAATCATATACACATCACATAAAGAAAATGTATAACAGGAAGAAAACATTCATGAGCATATCATCCATACACAGAGAACAACACAAACCATGAATTTGAACCAATTCTTTCTATTAATTCAAATGTCTGTACATGGGTGTTCTTACAAAGCTCTCTGCATGCTCTTCTTCATGATTCTTCAATTCTAATGATACAATACACAATGAAGGTGTCTATATCCTGTTTCCCTCTTGCGCTCTCAAACTGTCTAGTCTAGAATTAAATTCTATCTACCTGCATTAACTACTTTAAATGCCTTCTATATACTAAGGATGAGAGCTATGGCTCAAGGTATGATTACATTATACAAGTGCGCTTCATTAAATTGTCACATTTATGTTCGCGCATCAACTCCAAGAGAAATTTCAAAATTTGTGCTAGCGTTTGTCTAGCTGTCCTTCGCTTCCGCACTGGCTTGCTTGATGTGTTGGCGATGCTCCTGCATCATACTCCCTCGCTTGAAAAATTTCATGGGCTCCTGTCCATGAGCTCACACACGGTCTGTCCATGCTTCTAGATCTCTGCTTCGGTCTCCTAGCTGGCATCTTCAACTGGATGGTTGTTCCACTTGACCAGATACTCAAAGTATTCTTTTCTTCTGGTCCTCTTACTCACTCTTTTATCTAGTATGCACTCCATCTGCGACTTTTCTACAACTGGCATCTGCTTTTTCCACTGGATCACTGGCTTCTCATTTCCTCCTGTGTCCCCAACTTTATATGGGTACAAATCCGAGACATTGAATATCAGAGAAATTTTGATCCCATCGGGTAATTCAATCTCGTAAGCATTTGCCCCACATTTCTTCAAGACCCTACATGGTCCGATTTTCTTCATCTTCATCTTATTATATGTTCCTCTTGGGAACCTTTCTTTTCTCAAGTATACCAGAATCAAGTTACCAACTTCAAACTGAAGTTGCCTTCTGTGCTGATCTGCTCTTCGCTTATACTCCTGGCTTGAATTTTGCAATCGTTCCTTCACCTGGCTGTGAAGTTCCTTCATCGCCTCTGCGAATTCTTCTGCACTAGCGCTCCTAGTCGCTGTCTATTCTGAATCCCTCAGTTCAAAAAATCCTCTCGGTTGCATGCCATAGACAACCTAAAATGGAATTTTCCCTGTGCTCCTGTTGACTGAGTTGTTATACGCAAATTCTGCCTATGGTAACACATTGTCCCACTAGTTATGGTGTTCTGTCACCAGGATCCTCAACAAGTCTCCCAGAATCCTGTTTACCACCTCTGTTTGTCCATCCATCTGAGGATGATAAATCAAACTGAATGCCAAGTTAGTTCCCAGCTTCTTCCATAAGGTCCTCCAGAATTGTCCTATGAACTTCGTATCTCTGTCTGAAACTATGCTCCTTGGTAAGACATGAAGTCGAGTGACTTCTTTGAAAAATAGATTCACAATGTGAGTTGCGTCACTGGTTTTCTGACATGGAATGAAGTGTGCCATATTAAAAAATCTATCCACCACCACAAATATTGAATCAACACCTCTTTGTGTTTTTGGCAACCCCAATATAAAATCCATGCTAATTGCATCCCACGGCCTTTCTGGTATGGAAAATGGTTGATAAAACCCTGCATTCTTATTTCTTCCCTTTGAATGCTGGCAAATTCTGCATCTGTCCATGAATCTCTTGACATCTGCTCGCATTCCCAGCCAAAAATATGACTCGTTCAATTTTGCAAACGTCTTGTCGTGACCAAAGTGCCCTGTCGATCCTCCACTGTGTTTCTCCTTTAACAAATTCTCCCTCATGGAGCATTTCAGAATACACAGTTGATTTCCCTTAAACAACAATCCTTCCTGGATCATGTATTCTTTCCATTGGCTTGTGTCTCTGAGAACTGGATTCTCAGCTGCTTCATATGCCTCCTTAAAATCTGGATCATCTCTGTACATGTCCCTGAGATCATCAAAACCTAACGTTTTGACTTTGAACTCCTGAAACAACAAACACTTCCTGCTCAAAGCATCAACAACTTTGTTAGCAGTACCAGAAATATGCTTAATCACAAAAGTGAAATTCTGCATATACTCAACCCATTTGACATGTTTCTGATTCAACTTCTCCTATTGAGTCACAAACTGCAGTGGATGATTATCACTGTACAAGACAAATTCTTTCGCTATCAAGTAATGCCTCCATTTCTTCAGTGCTTGGATGACAACATAAAATTCCTTATCATATGTGGAGTACTTCACTTTCACCTCATTAAGCTTCTCACTGAAATATGCTATCGACCTATCTTCTTGACTTAAGACTGCCCCGATTGCAAACCCACTTGCATCGCATTTCACTTGAAACATCTTTTGGAAATCCGGCAACACCAAAACTGGTTGTTCCGTAATCTTCCTCTTCAACAGATTGAATATTTTCTCAGCCTCTTCTGTCCAGTGAAAATACTTGTGTCTTTTCTTCACTATGTCCATCATTGCTGCACTAATTCCACTGAAATTCTTGATGAACTTCCGGTAGAAACTAGCCAATCCGTGAAAACTTCTCACCTCGAATACATTCCTTGGTGATGGCCAATTCTTTATTACCTCCACCTTATCTGCATCCATCGTCAACTCATTTGCCAAAATAACAAACCCCAAGTAAATGAGTTCTGTCTTCATGAACGAGGATTTCTTCATATTTATCAACAGCTTCTCCTGGTGCAATTTCTGCATCACTGTAGCCAAATGCTTCAGATGCTCTGTTGCTGTTATACTATAAACCAGTATGTCATCCAAATACACAATGAAAAATTTCCCGATGAACTCCTTCAGGACTTCGTTCATCAACCTCATGAAGGTACTCAGCGCATTTTTTAAGCCAAACGACATAACAAGCCATTCATACAACCCCTTGTTGGTTTTGAATGCTGTCTTCCATTCGTCACCCTCTCTCATGCGGATTTGGTGATAATCGCTTTTCAAATCAATCTTTGAAAAATACTTTGCTCCACTCAAGCAATCCATCAAATCATCCATCCTCAGCAATGGAAATCTATACCTGATGGTTATCTTGTTGATCGCCCTTGAGTCGGTACACATCCTCCAGCCTTCGTCTTTCTTTGGACTGAGTATTGTTGGAACAACACATGGACTCAAGCTTTCCCTGACTAATCCTTTGTCCAACAAATTCTGGACTTGCCTCTTAACTTCTTCATTCTCCTGTGGCATCATCCTGTACGTGGCTTTGCTTGGCAAACTGGCTCCTTGTATGAGATCAATGTGATGACTCACACTCCTGATTGGTGGCAATGAATGAGGTAGTTCATCTACTACAATGTCAGTGAACTCTTCCAGTAGTTCCTGAACCTCCTCTGGTAAATCATCTACCCTCGTGCTATTCAAAACAATCTTCAGTTTCCTGACCACAATGAATTGTGGGTCCTCCTTCTTCTTAACCTCTGTAAGAAGTTCCTTCCCACTCATGAGAAGTATAGTGTTTCTTACTTCCAGCTTCACCTCCTTATCTTTAATTGGAAGCAACATGTGTGTCCTCCCATTCTTCTCCAGGGTGTATGTGTTCATTCTCCCATCATGAATCACATTCCTGTCATATTGCCATGGTCTACCCAAAAATAGATGACAAACATCCATAGGAATGACATCACATAATATCTTATCATTATATCCTCCTATCTTAAATTCAACTAAACATTGTTTAGTGACATTTACCTGATGTCCCTTCTATAGCCACGAAACTTTATATGGACTTGGATGTTCAGTCGTCTCCAGCTCCAGCTTCTCTACCATCTCGGTTGAAACGAGATTGTCCCTGCTACCACTGTCTACAATGACCTTGCATACCCTGTCCTTGGTCTTGCAAGCAGTCCTAAAAATTCTAGTCCTTTGGACTGAACTTTCCACCTCTTTTTCTGGTGTTAAAAGGACTTTTCGCATCATCAGCGATCTTCCCCCTTCAGCGTCTTCTGCCTCAACATCCCTCCTCTGTGCCTTGGCAATGTGAGTTTCTCCAGTTTATTTCTTTTTCTCTGGACACTCGTAAGACTTGTGCCCATTCTTTCCACATGTGAAGCATGTAATTACTCCACCTCTTCCTCTTCCTCTACCTCTAGTATGAGGAAAAGTGTTTTTGTCATCATAATCTCCTCTCTTCTCAATATGTTGTCCTCTCTGTTCAACATATCGCCCTCACTGTGAGCTTCCACCTCTCTCAGTTCTAATCTGAGGTTTCTTCCAGTCTTCCTTGGGCTTCTGATTCTTGTCTTGGACAACTGATTTGCCTCTGGATTGACTTCTGCCTCAGCCTCTTTGACTCTGCTTTTTTCTCAGCTTCTCTTCTGCCTTTAGAGCCATAGGATAAGCATCTTCCACTGTTTAGATGGTTACCATGCTCATCTCATCCTGAATCTCATATCTCAGGCCATTCATATACTTGGCTACTTTTTCATCATTGCTTTCACGATGACCTACCCTGATATTCAGCCTGTAAAATTATTTAGTATATTCCTTCACTGACATCAGCTTCTGTCTCAGGTTCTGCATTCTCCTGAACAGAGCAATTTGATAATCCCTGGGGACGAATTTTGCTTTCATCTTTGCAATCATCCTGTCCCAGCTCTTAATCTTCTGCTTGCCTTGGGAATGTCTATCCTCTTGCAGTTCATCCCACCATAATGCTACATGTCCTTTTAATCTCGTGATGGCATGCTTGAATTTATTGTCCTCTTCGACATCTTCATAGTCAAAATATGTGTCTAGAGCTCTAATCCAGTCTAGAAGTTCTTCTACATCCATATTTCCCTCATAAACTGGAATGCCCATCTTTGCCTTTGCACCCATTCTTGCAACAGCTTTAAGCAAGCGTTCATTGGATGCATCTTCTGCTGTGACTTCTTCTTCTCCATGTCCAACATCATCTTCACTTTCAGACTCACCGATATCTCCTACATCAACTGTGCGCCTTTGTCTTATCTCCATGTCCACAAGTCTGGCGCGTATGTTATGTAGATCTCTTTCTACTTCTAGATTCTGCACCTATCTACCCCTTCCTCTGGACATATCCCTTTTCTCCTCTGGATCGGGTTATTGTCTATCTCTTCTTCTCGGCGGCATGGTGAATCTTCCTTTTCCCTGCTACAAAAAGCAAAGAAGATTTTCTAAGCTCTGATACCAAACTGACGCAGACTGCACCCTCTGCCTCGATAGAGACCTCTACTCTGACCTCCTGGTCTTAAGGATAGTTCTAACTCTAACTTAGAGTCGGAGTGGCTCCTTCGATTCACCCCTGGAATATTCTTTAAAAGTGGCCCACAGGTCTATTATGCTCCTCGCAGCCTCTAGGCCGGTTATTTTTTACTTCATGACAGAGGAACAGAAAAATCGGGTTCGAGGTTTTCAAACTCCTGGTGTCATGACCCTTTGGTTCCCAATCTCCCGATCTC
Organism: Picea engelmannii; assembly: GCA_009831015.1. NCBI lineage: Eukaryota > Viridiplantae > Streptophyta > Pinopsida > Pinales > Pinaceae > Picea > Picea engelmannii. Next base: position 775,969 of record ML785760.1, on the reverse strand, counting down.
CATTTTCCTGATATGCTATAATCTCCGATCATCCTCTGGGCTAGGCTCATGGTCCACATGACCTCCTTTCACATGATCTCCGTCTTACCACCTTTCAGGATTTCGGAGTTTCGGATGTTGAGATGTAGGCGACCTCTTGTCCTCCGGATTCCTGACTCTCCGAATCCCGATGTGTCATCACTAGGATGCCCTTCCACCATAAAACAAAATCAACGACTGTGATCGATCGCTAAAATTAGCGGCTCTAGATCTCCTTCAGGGTTTCGCGACTTCAAATGCCGAAGTTCTTTTACCTCCTCTTTCCCCGATCTCTCGAAAGTTGATTTCCTGATATGACTCCTCTTTTCGGGACTTTCCCGAAAGTCAAGATAGATGCCACGCATCCTCAAAGATGGATGGTCCTTGCCTCTTTGGGGGTTTCACTGTGGAAATTCCCGATGCCTTGCTGTGATGAGATGACATCAACAGGGTCCCACACGGAGCTCTCCTCTTTTCAGAAAATCGGACTTTGCGATTCCAAGTTGCAAGTCCTCCTTGTCTCCCTGACTCGCGAAATGCCGATCCCTGACTTCCCTCAGATTTCTGACACACGTCCCAAGTGGATGGATGGTTCAGATCAATCCTCGAGTTTCGCCAAATGTTAAACCCAAACTACTTACCTGTGTCAGTCCCGATGACCGAAATGCCGATGGGGCTTCCGATCTCATCCACGTGTCCCCTCAAGATGGACGACTCAGATTGATTCGGGGTTTTCTCTATGAAAATTCCTGATCACTTGTCCTCGTGACTCCCGATTTCATGAATGTTGAAATCTTGATGGATACCCTCTCATTGGGCTTTTCCTCCTCCTATTCACAGAACTTAAACCTTGTGCAACTCTCGGCCGACCTAACGACTGACGGGTATTTGAATGAGATATGACGGTCCTCAATCCCTTGAGATTTTAACCCTCGACGCTTCTGATGTAATCTCCCTGCTCCTCGGTGAGATCTAACAGCTCATGGGAGTTCGCAAATTCTCCTTGGAGAATTCTGACCGTCCATCTTTCTCGATGATTTCTGCGAAATGACTAAGTGTTCTTCCACAGAAATCGTCCACCTGCACGCAATCTTGCAACGCGTCTTGAGCACTCCACAACACACGCTTCCTGTGCTTCTCCTTGATGAATTACTCAAAGGTCCTATACCTCCCGAGATTTCCCAACTCTAAATCTTTCAAAATACTTTGCACGCACTCCTTGCGGAAGACGTTCAACCACTTCCAAGGGTTGAATCCTTTCGAACCTGCGCACCCCTGTAGCAGTAGTCCCTCGATGTTTTACTCAGGTTCACAACCCTGAACTTAGCTTGGCCTGCACACTCCTTGCACAACACTTGTGCTCGACTACATTATTGAGGAAATGAGAACAAAAGTAAAACTATCTAAGCTTCAGAGACGCAACCCTGAATGCTTGTCGACGCACTCCTTGCAGGGACTTTTTCTCAGATAGAGAAACAATTGAAACTCATTCCATATTCCTTTCAGACTTCAACCTCAAACATGAAATCATATACACAACACATAAAGAAAATGTATATCAGGAAGCAAACATTCATGATCATATCATCCATACACAGAGAACAACACAAACCATGAATTTGAACCAATTCTTTCTATTAATTCAAATGTCTGTACATGGGTGTTCTTACACAGCTCTCTGCATGCTCTTCTTCCCGATTCTTCAATTCTAATGATACAATACACAATGAGGGTGTCTATATCCCTTTTCCCTCTTGCGCTCTCAAACCGTCTAGTCTAGAATTAAATTCTATCTACCTGCATTAACTACTTTAAAAGCCTTCTATCTACTAAGAACGAGAGCGTATGGCTCAAGGTCCGATTACATTATACAAGTGCACTTCATTAAATTGTCACATTTATGTTCGCACATCAACTCCAAGAGAAATTTCAAAATTTGTGCTGGCATTTGTCCAGCTTTCCTTCGCTTCCACACTGACTCGCTTGATGTGTTGGCAATGCTCCTGCATCAAATCACCTCGAGAGTACTGTTAACTCTCCAAGAAACCCTCTGTGGTTGCAGACCAGAGGTACTTGGTAACTTACAAGATTCAATGTTTTTGGTGTTTTTTATCAAAATGGATCAATGGGATGACTAAATCAGAGTACAACATTCAGACATTCAACATGTAAACAGATGAAACAGTGCCCTCAAGAATTGATTAATCAGCATTTA
>ML785760.1:711970-769985 GCA_009831015.1 Picea engelmannii | reverse complement strand
CATCTGTTTACATGTTGAATGTCTGAATGCTGTACTCTGATTTAGTCATCCCATTGATCCATTTTGATAAAAAACACCAAAAACATTGAATCTTGTAAGTTACCAAGCACCTCTGGTCTGCAACCACAGAGGGTTTCTTGGAGAGTTAACAAGTACGACAATTATCGTTGCTTGCGTGATAAGACTTCAGAGACTTTGAAACCACAGATGGAAAATATGAAAACCATCTTTCGATTTCGAGCATTAAGACATGAAATTTGATATGGGTTAGAAAAAACAAAGGTGGCTCCAACATAGGCTCCAACTAGGGATCCTGTTTTCTTGTAAGATGGGAAGAACAGTAGACCATGTGCCAATATTGGGTAAATGGAGTCAATAGCTTCAATCAGGCGAAACGGTTCCTGAGAACAAGGTCTCGAAGGGGGAAAGAGACTTCGTTTTTTACCTTGAAGAGATTTTCAAACTCAGATACTCTTTTTAAACTTAGCCGTAGTCCCTTTCATGACTTTCCATTTCCCGTTACTAAATTCAGGTTTGCCTTTAGACAATCAAAACAGTTCTAGGAGACCCAACAGATCTTGTGGCTATCAGCTTGCATCAAAAGAAGAAAATTATATGTTTTTAATTAGGGGATACCGTCTGAACTTGGGATGTAGATCAGGTCTTTAAAAAGAATTGGTTACCATAGTAGAGTGATATTCATGTATAACAGCCTTACATATATCTCAAACATTGCTTCACTACCAGTGAGCCTATTCAGTACCCTGGTGAAGTTATCTAGCCCCTTTTACTAAATTTCCTTTCACCACTTCGAGAAATATTTACGCATTTAAATGCTGAGATAAGGGCAATCATTTCTAAATTTCCTGTCATCGTCTCTTGGACTACATGGGGGCAATCATTTCTAAATTTACTTTCACCACTTGTCTTTTAATTTGCTTTTTAGAGCGCGAAGATGGGGGTAATCAGTTTGTATCAGGGATGATATCTGTGTAATATTTTGCATTATAGGTATGTCAACTTACTTTGATTACTTGGTACCAACCTTCATTTGACCTTCACAACACCTTCGTTCTCAGGGAAAAATGAGAAAATAACTTTTTTAGGGCATTCTATTTGAGCAAGCCTCAATCCTCCGATATTGTTGAAAAACCTAGGAAAATTAAGATCACTTTAAGTGTCCCTTCGTTTAGCAAGGGATCAAGTAGTTGTGAAGACCCACTTTCTTCCCACAATCTGTTTTGAAGCTCACGAGGTTGAAATGAAAACTCTTATCCCTTCTTATGCGAAATGGAAGATGATGGATTTTTAAAAGGTAAACCCGAAGATATAAAAGGGTGACAGGTAGTGACTTACTGACTGAAAATACAGAGGTCAAAAATTTGAAACTAACTCTTGTAGATCTTTTTCGGGGGTACTTTATTTCGGCTGACTGTTTTTAATTTGAGTGAATCATTTAATTTGTCTTATTTTTTTGTAGACGGTCAAACAAAGAAACAACTCTGTTATTTATCAGTTTAGACGGTGTTTCTGTTTGAATGAGGTTACCTCGGCTTTCTCTAATAGTCCTTTAGAACATGTCCTTTAGGAACTCTCCTCTTTACCTTTTCATTTCAATTTCTTTGCACAATATAAAAAATATTAGGTATCACCTGTTTAAGTCGATTTATTTCTGACACCAACTTTTGGTTTACTTCTCTTGCTTGTTTTGTGTGCAGCTGGAATCCTGTAAGAGGCAAATACGAAGGTTATTGGGGCTACCTGAAAGGTGTCGAAAGTTCATGAAAGAAAAGAAAATCAAAAATCAATGCGTAAATGAAATATATATATGTATACAAAGTATATATATAAGTATACAAAAAAAATTATATATATTAGCGACTGTCACGTCATATAATTCTTCAGATAACGCCCGTTGACAGGGGCATTGAGGATTTCATTGTCTATATTTTCCAGTAGGAAGGAATTTTTTCCCTCCAGAGCCGAGACTCTGAATGGCCCATACTAGAGATGGTCAAATTTACCATGTTTTGCTGCTTCCTCCTTTCTTGCATCCCACCTTAATACTAAATCACCTGGGAGGAAATCTCTGTCCTTTGCTCTGCGGTCGAATAGTGCCTTCATGTCATCTTGGTATTTCTGCAACTTTTCATCTACTTCGGCCCTATGCTGTTGAACCTCAATCAACTGATTTATCCTCCTGGTGACATAATTGGGTTCTTCATTTTGATCTTGCCATAACTTCATCACTAGGAGCGCTAGGTTTATAGGTAGCACATCATCTGTCCCATATATCATCTGAAAAGGAGAAATGCCTATAGAACTTTTTGTGCTTATGCGATTTCCCCACAATGTGTATTTTAAGTGCACATGCCAAGACCTTTTGTTTTCATCCAATACCTTCTTGATTATATTTACCAGGCTCTTGTTAGATGACTTGGCCAATCCGTTACCTTGGGGGTAATACGCTGTAGAATGGCCAAGAACGATATTGTACTTTTGACAGAAACTGATCATAGCCATAGATTTAAAGGCTTGGCAATTATCTGTAACTATCTTTCGGGGGCAACCAAATCTAGACAAGATATTGTCTTCTAAGAAATTGATTACCACCGAGTCTGTTGCCCTTTTGGTTGGAATGGCTTCCACCCATTTAGTAAAATAATCTGTTGCGGTTAAGATCCACTTGTGTTGAGCACTGGAATGGGGATTAATCTCACCTATGAACTCTAGACCCCATTGCTGAAATGGGGCTTCAGCTTTGACTGGAACTAAAGGCAGTGTCAGGAGCTTTTGTTTACCTACAAATAGTTGATAAGGGTTGCAGGCACGGACTTTGGCATTAACATCCGAGAAAATTTTTGGCCAATAGTACCCAGCCCTCAGAATTTTGTAAGTTGTAGCTCTCCAAGCATGACTCCTCCCACAAATTCCCTCATGAAATTCATCTATAACCTGATGTGTTTCCAATTCGACTAAAAAGACTAATAGTAAATCAAGTGCATCTTTCCAATATAGCTGATTTTTGGTGATGCAATATTTAACCGCATGAAGTTTTAAAGTCCTAGATTTTGATGGTGATAGCTCATTTGGGCATTTTAGAGTTAGTAGGTATGATACTATGTCTCTGTACAAGCCTGATGATATGAACTTCTCTTAGATCTTGTTTGGGCCTGTTTGCTCATTCAGCTTGTTCAGGTTTATGTCTTCATCGCCTTCCTGCAGGAAATTGATACCTAGGGCTCTGAAATTCAACTCAGCTAAGAGTTTGTCCAGGCCTTTCCCTTTTATCAATTTGGTCGGCTTGACATCCAGATCAAATTCTTGGATTTTGGCGAGCCATCGCCCTCTTTTTCCATCGCTATCTGGTTGTACCAAAATATATTTCACAGAACTGTAGGTACGTATGAAATTATCTTGGAATGTAGTACATATGTTCTAAATGCCTTTAATGCTTTTACCAAGGTGTACACTTGTTTTTCTATTATATCATATTTCAGTTCTGTGTATCTAAGTCTCTTGCTAAAAAAGGCGATCGGTTGTTCGAAACCTTCTTCATTCTTTTGTAGGAGCACCGTGACAATAGTGTGTTCGGAGGCAAATGAGAAAATAAGAAAATCTTTTAGATAGTCGGGGCTCGCTAACACAGGTGCCTCGCTTATGACTTTCTTAATATGTGTGAACAATGCTTTGGCCTCGGTTGTCCATTTTACTTCGCTGTCCTTTTTCAACATACCTGTGATCAGTTTTACAATCTCAGCGAAATTCGGGATAAATCTTCGTAAAAGAATTATTCTTCCTAAGAAAGATTGAATTTCTTTTACATTTTTGGGAATATTTGTAGTATCTATTGCTTCAATTGTCTTAGGATCAATCCTAATTCCATCCCTAGATACGATATGACCTAAAATCTTACCTTCTGACATGGAGAAATGTGATTTCTTTGGATTTAAAGATAGACCAAACCTGCAACATTTTTCAAAAGTCTGTTTAAGATGTATCAAGTGTTCTTCATCGGTTTTAGAGAAAACTGTCAAATCGTCGAGATAAATGAATAAAAAATTATCCCTTTCACCGATGAAAGCGATGTTCATATCGCACTGGAACGTGGCCCCTGCATTCATCAAACCAAAAGGCATTTTATCATACATGAACGTACCCCATGGTGTAGTGAAAGCGGTTTTTTCTCTATCTTGTTCATTCATGGTGATTTGATTATAACTAGAGAACCCATCAATCATTGACATTCAGTTGGCTCCAACTACCTTTTCTAGCACATGGTCCATTTTGGGCAATGGATAGTTGTCCTTAAGGGATGACTTATTCAGATTTCTGAAATCCACACACAGTCTGATTTCCCCATTCTTTTTCCTGACCAGGACCAGGTTTGCTACCCAGTCTGAATATCTCAGAGGTACTATTATTTTTGTGTCTAAAAGTTTGTTAACTTCTTTTTCGATCACAGGTAACAAAATGGGGTTGATCTATCTAAGATTTTTCCTAAATGGTTTGACCCCAGGCTTTAGAGGTATCTTGTGATTGATTACGGAAGTGTCATATGTCTTTAACTCATCATAAGACCAGGTGAAAACATCCTTATACTGTCTGAGTAGGTCTTTATACTTACTTTTTATTTTAGGAGGGAGGAACTTGGATATTTTTAGCATCCTGGATTCTTATTTGGTTCCTATATCACAGTCCTCCACTTCTTCTGGTTGGGGGTGTAAGGTGGATTTTACAGGTATGTCGTTTTGATCAAAAAGTCTTTCTAAAGGAATCAATCCTTTCGAAATCATGTTGTTTTTAAGGACCAACATGCGATGATCTGCGATTTTGTCTCGGAAAGCTTTAGGATCCTCCCCTTCTTGCATGATCCATATTGGGTCATTTTGATTTTCTTGGTCTGCATGAGTTTCAGAGAATTCACGTACTGATTCGAGAAACTTCTTAATTTGTTCGTCATCCTCAAAAACCTACCAGTGCTAGATATTGTCTGGTATAGATGGTCTGTGTCTAATCTCTATGTGATACTTCAGTTTGAAAGTCGTGGGAGGAGAGAAGGTTGAAGATGCTTTAGCTAATGCATCAACATGTAAGTTCTCTGCGCGTGGGATGAAGTGGACATTTACGGACGAGAAAACATTTTCAATCAGATCCCAGGCACAATTCCTGTATGATCTTAATCTGAGATTCTTGGCTTGGTACTGTCGATTTATCTGTTTGACTAGTAACTCTGCATCTCTGTATACCTCTAAGTTATTTATTTTTATCTTTTTGGCAACCTCTAATCCTAATACCAATGCTTCGTATTCACATATGTTGTTAGTATAATCTATATCCCACTATGGTCTGTAAGAAAAAGGAACAACGAACTTTCCTTCGAGAGCCACTAAAAGCACTCCTGCACCAGCCCCTTCACAAGATGAGGCACCATCAAAATACATTTTCTAGACACCGGTGCTACACAAATCCTCTGTCATGTAATTTGACTCTTCCTGCTCTATATCGTTTTCCTCCCGACAACCATCTAAACCATCATTAGAAGATAAGATACAATTTCCTAAATCTTGATCTGCAATGTAAATAGGGAAATTGTTCGGATTTTGAGGGTCGCTTACTGTATATGCTAACCTCGTCTCTCTGTACAACTGAATAAATTTCCCACCAAACACAAGAATTGTGGCAAACGTCATATCCAATTGAAGAGAGCCCCCTAGCTTGGCTCCCCATGACCTAGACAACAGTAAACCATACTTAGGGGGAATATCAGCAATAACCACATCCATCAAGATACTCTTAACCATGACCTGTGCCAGGGTAACTACTAAATCCTTTATCATTCCCATACGCTTAACCCTTCTTGAGTCAAAAGAGTAAATATCTCCATAAGGTCTGCTGATCTAAGGACCCAATTTTTCCATAATAATCTTAGGAATAACGTTATGGGAGGCTCCGGAGTCTAACATGCAATTATGTAGCAATTGATCATATATATTTAAAGTGATATAGAAGGGAGCAATAGTGTCTTTGGCCCCTTCAAAATGTGGACCAAAAGTGATTTTAGGTTTGTCATCCTCCAGGTTTAAAACGTCAGACTGACTTTCTAGCTCTGAGACACCCATCACTTTGGTAATCTACTTCCGATAAACAAGGTTTTTTGCTAATTCTACCAGAGGGATTGGTATCTTAATTTTACTTATCTCATTTTCAAAACTGAAGACTCCGCTCACCTTGTCTATTTCTTTAGTTGAGACTTCTGAATCCTTCCTTTCTAACTTATTTTTCTGGACCACTTTATTACTCATGGTCTTGGTTGAAGGCGTAATTTTATTTAATGTTTGGGTTTCTTGTGTTTGGGTTTCAACTTTTTCCTCTTCAGACTCTTGTGTGCTTACTGCTTTCACTTTGTTGTTAGGTAATAGGGTCTCTTCTAGAGTAGGTTCATAAATCTGACCTCTTGGGAGGATTTTCTTCAGTTGAGTAGTTGAAATGGGTTTACTCTTAGATCTCAAATTGTACTTAGGTTGGATCTCAACCATTATCATTTTAGTTTCTTGTTGAGATTCACAAAGGTCAGTATGATCACTTTCTTCACCCTTATTCGATGGTTGTTGAGTGTTTAGGGATTTTTCATAATCTTCTCAAGTCAGATATGGTTTTGTGCAGTCATCATCGAAGTTTGTGACATCATTATCTAAATCTCCGAAGTCTTGAAGATCGTTTGCTCCTATAAAATTTCCACTCTTTAGGGGAGTTTGTATTTTTTGATCTTCATTTTTTATCTGCCTTTGCTGGTTTGGGGGGTTGGGGTTCCTCTTGAAATCCTTTTTGGGGAAAGAATCAGATTTGGCATGTTCGAGCTCCATTCTAGATATTTTATTAGATAGTTCTTTAATTACTCTGGCCATATCGTCTACCCTATCATCTGTGGATCTATTAGACCCTGGCGGACCTGCTTGTTCTCTAAAGTGTTTAGTCTCTCGGTTTCCCATTTCTAATTTAGCTTTAAGCTTACCAGAAGCCATCATATTTGAATCAATTTCTATCGCATCATCCTGCATTTGGTTTAGGGTGGCTCCCCTTCTTTCTTTCGAAGGCCCCCGCGAAGGTTACTTTGGCCGCGGGTTGGGATGGTTTAACCTCGGCTAGGATTTTATTATACAACTTGTTGAATCTTTGAATAAACTCCATGATGGTTTCTGAACTATTTTTTCTTAAAGACCCAAATTCAGTTCAATAATATAGGTGGTCTTTTCTTTCGCCCCATTGCCTGAGGAAAGCATCTTCCAAGGCGTCATAAGACAAGATAAATGTTGCAGGTAGACTCCAAAACCAAGTTCAGACTTGACCTTCAAAGGTTTGGACAAGAAGTATCGAATACATGTCCTCATGCTCAATACCTAGGATGTCTACAAATTGATTGAAGAAATTAATGTGTTCGGCTGCAGTTAGATCTCCTTCCCCAGTGAATTTTGGAAAATTTTTTATATAATTTTTGGGAAGGTTGTGTAGAGGAATGGGCAAAACCTAGGGAGCATATCTGGCTGCAACTTTCACAAACAATCTAGGAAGGGGGGCAGGCCCTTGGCCTCCAGCTCCTCCTACAGGAGCTCCTCCCCCTCCTCCTCTAATAAACCCTCCACCTTCTCCTCCGACGGCTGCCATCGTTATTAGTGGAAAGCTGTAAAGGGGGTTTCGGAAAATTAAAAGTGAATCTTTACTTTCTTCGTGAAGAGGAAAATCCAACGATGAATGATAAGGATTGCGAGGACTTGGTTCCTCAGATTTGCAAGAGATGAAATCAGGAGAACCAACGGGTGTGGAAACCGAATGTGTAACACACTCTTCAAAATTAGGTGAGGTCGGGAAATTTAACTAAAGGAAAGATGGTATGTCAACTGCCGACGAACTTTCAAGAGGGCCCTTTCCTTTGTGTACTAAGGGAATTGTCGGATGAATCTCACTCCTAACTTCGGAGAAGTTTGATGTTAGATCTTTAGTATCAAAGAGAGGACTGCATGAATTTGAAGGTTCAGAAGAACTCTTAGTCTTCAGTTGTGGGTGTTTAAGATTGTAGACTACATCGGTTGGCTTAAGAGAGCCTCTCGCCTTTAGAATCTTCTCGAGATCGGTAACGGGTGTAATATGCTTACCATCTGGGTTTTGTCTGGTATTCCTTCGACCGAATGCCAGTTTATTATTTATGGAGTCACCAAGTGAAAGATTGGAAAGCCTTAAAAAAGGTGTGTACTCTTTGTTCACTATCAAAGGGTAACACTTTCAATAAAAAAAAAAACCCAGAGAAAAAGATTTCGTAACTTCGGTCCCTGACAACGGTGCCAGAAAGATGTTGTTCCAGAGTTTGTACTTAAGGCTTAGAAGTACAGTGTCTAGGCATCCGAAAGTGGGTAAAGGATAGAGAAGAGATAAACGTCAACCTTTGGCAAGGGAAGCTAGGGAAGATTTCTGTGTTGGCATTGTCTAGCTTCCAACTGTTCCTGGATGTTGATATTATGTTCAATCGCTGCCCATGAACATTCAAGTTCAACCCAGGTAGTGGCTATTTTAAGAATGGTATCGAAAAGGTTTAAGGGAATGTGCATTTGATTTGATAATATGGGTTCGATATTGGGCTGAGTTGGTAAAGGGACAGTCATGGAGGAACAATAAAATAAGAAAACTTCAGAGGGAAATTAAGTGATGTCTCAATTTGGTCGTATAAAAGAGAGTTTACGGTTTCAGGAATAAAACGGGGTGCAAATCAAAGGCTCTTTCCCGTAACTGGGTTATATTTTAATAAAATGTATGAGGTGGGAGAAAACATTTAGCTGTCTATTGAGTAAGGCTCCTATCAAGGGAGAATCTCACTTATAAATAGAAGAACAAAACTGTAAGGAAATAACCCGATGAAGCATAAAATATATATAGAATTACGAAAGCGTTGACTAGTCTTATACCCACTGATAGCTGGTACAGAGGAAAAACAGTAAGCGATATAGAAAACAAAAATTCATTCGCTATAGTAGAGGTTGTACTAAATTATAACGAAGCATTCATTAGATATGAATATGAAATGAAACGAAATATGAGACCAAGAAAACAAACTCATAACACAGTCGTGACAGAATTGAGAATCTTCAGATTTGCTTTGTATTAACTCTCAAAATATAAAAACTCTGTTACAATCGACACAAAAAGGTCCAGCCCTTTTTCTTTCTTTCTATGGTATATTTATACAGTTTTACAATAAGATGAAATCTCAATCATTGCAAAATTTTCAGTTATGACAGGGAGAAAAGCAATCGCTTCATTTCTTCTTCTCTATCTTTATTTGGTGCTAGAAGATTGTCCTCACGCGTGCTCTGTGCAGGTGACACGTCTTTCCACCAATCGAGATACTAGCCTTGACAGTTCTGCTTGACAAGTGGCTTCAAAAGAGTAACAATATCGGGCTAATTGTGGCAACCTGTCTTCCATCTGTTTGTCTATGATGTCGATAGCACATAATTGCACACTTGGTTTAATCATATATTTATCTATTTGGACTATGTCTATCGTAATCACTTGTGAGATCTCGGCTGAATCTCTTTCCTCTTTTTCATTTAAATCAAGTGATATTTTTGCCATATTCATTTGAATCAATGCCTTGGCATTACATCCGCTATCAATGCCTAGCAGATTACCATCTATAGAGCTAAAAGCCTCCTCTAAGGACTTCGTTACTCTCTTGGCTTGCAGCTTGCCTTCCGAGATGTTGTGCTCCCATTCTTTCAATAGAATGTTTTCTCTGGTCTGCTCTGAAATGGTGAAACTAGGAGTACTTCCCGAATCCCTGTTCTTTGTGGCTATCACAGCCTCTTGGAAGGCGACCCGTGCTGCTTCAGCTTCCCTTTCTCTAGCAGTTAAATTCTCCAAAACTTGATTTACCAACAAGCAATTGTCCCAAATCACCTCTACCTTGGCGAGTAAATTTCGTTGGGCCACAGAGACTCTGCTCCGAATCTCCATCGCCTGAGACTGGAACATCTTGATATTTATCACTTTACTTTCGGTGATTTCTGCCCTAGCCTGTAGCTACTCAATCAAATCTTTTTGCTGGCTCACTTGCGTCTGACCATCCCGAACCATAAGTTGTGCATGTTCGAGCTTAGTCTTGAGCTGTTCTGTCTCAGTTTTATCGGCCAACCTTGCTTGCTCTATTCCTACACTCGCCTGGTCTTTGGCAGTCTCCGCTGCTATGGCTAGTCTGGCTTCCAGGGTTTTGATGAGGCGATTTTTTCGTTTCAGCTGGTTTTTCAAAACCCCTACTGAAAATTGGTTCACTGTGGCATATGCCCCTAGTGTCCTAGCTATCTCTATTGTGAACTGTTCATTCTTCTTTCCCTTCCCACCAGTCATAACTTTGTATTTCTTGACTGTTGATTCCCCTTCCTGATAGAATTCTTTCTTTACCACTGCCTTTCTCTTATTATCGAAGAAGAACTCATTTGGAGGGAGTTATTCCACCTTTATAGGCCTCATCTCTTCATTGAAGATCCACCGTGTGTCAATATTTCTCTGAGTTGACTGCAAGGGAGTAACTGATGTGATAGGATCTCCGATTTGCTTCGCTAATTGTCCCAGAGTAGTAATCGGAGTCTGCTTCTTCGGTGGGTCGGGAGTCTTTATTTCTGCTTTCAAAATCTTAGTTTTCTCGCCCTAGTCCCGGTGTTTTTCTTGACTGGGAGTCGCATCCCTGGAGCCTTCGGTATCTTTTTGTTTCACCTCTGCTGTACTCAGATTCTCACCCCGTAATACTGGAGGAAGACAACTGCGTCGATGTTCTTGGAATTTCAGAATATCGGCCCTCTCTTCAGGTGCAAAGGTTTGTATCGGAGCCAAAATCTCGGCATACGATCTTGTGCATTAGAAAATGTCATTCGAGGGTGAATTTTCGTGCTCAAATATCTTGAGCCTGTAACTGGCCAAATGATTACTCACGACCCTTTGTGGATCGTGCTTCTTGTATTCAATAAGGACCAACTTTAGGTCTTCCAGGGCTGCTGCCTCAGCTTTAGCATGCCTGAAATATAATAAAGAATATGAATTTAAATGAACAGGAAAAGGTGGCCATACCTTTTTTGAGTATCCCTTAAGCTCCTTGCTTATACCACCGATCACTGTTTGTCTAGCAACCTCATGACAAGCTAGCTTGTCGAGAATGAATAATGGCAATGCATGCGGGGGAACAGAAGCCTCAAAAACTTTGAGATATGAGAATTCGGCTTCTACATACCAGTCATCTATGTTGCTCAAATTCATCACTATACTGTTCGAGATCCTGGGTGGCGGGTGGCCGAAAATAGTGACATGCAGCGGTACCATCACCCAGTTGAAGATTTCATATACGAAATCTGTCGCTTTGTTTTCCCATAATTTCGCATGATAGACGTGGATAGGCTCGTCCTCTGCTGGAGTCCAACTCCAGCTCATTAATGGAAATGGTGTTAGAAAGCATACGGCGTCCATAATGTATGCAGCCATAAAAAATGAAGAAATTTTTCCGCTCTCTTTCTGATCCCGATACTCTGTAACTCGACTGGTCAAACTATCGGACATCATTTTCACCCAGTTGAAGGAATAGCCTTCAGTGACTCGAAATATTAGAGGCACACATTGAAGAAAGAAATGTGAGGTGTCCTCTCTCCCATATAATCTGCCTGTCATTATAGCTACATACTTGAACTGTGGTTCTAAGGAAGCTATTGAATATGCACCATGACTGTCTACCCTGAACTTCGCAGGGTGTGAAACCCAATCTCTTATTAAGCTAGACATAGTTTTTTCATGCTGCACACATTCCTTCTGTTTGAACTCTTCCAAGAATTCAACATCATATGTAAGGTCGGACCCTGTGGGAAACTTGTACATGGCTTGCATATGTTCAGGCCTGAAAGTGCCAATGGTGACCTTCTGCTCATTCATGATGGTTCTGGTTGGTGTGTCCACATGGTCTAATTCCCATCAGACCATATCATAGTAGGGGAGTAGTCGTGGCCTAGCCACTACTTTATGCATTCTGGATTGAATGATGATCTTATACTTGGTGGTTATGTTGTCCTTTTCATTGTTGCTGGAATCATCGGAATAATCTACTAATTCGGCCTGCAGAACATCAAAAACGAATGACCAGTTCGGGATCAAGTTGACACTTCGAGGTGAAGTATCAGCGACATTGTCCAAACCTTGTCCCGAAACCTCAACACTGACTTTGGATGCTTTTCGCGGGGCCATGACTGGAGATCCTATTTTAGCTCTTCTGCGATAAAAATACGTATACATACAGAAGTTAGATCACTGAGAAATTGTGCTCTGCATAATATAGAAATGAATTTGTTATAAAAAATAATAGCTCTATATATATTCGAAAACTCGGTACTTTTTAGAACAGATCTGTCAAATCATGTTTAGAAATAAATTTAGCAATAAAAACCCAATCTTTATATATCGATTCGCCTTATTTCTAATTAATGCCATAAATTTTGGCAGTTCAAAATGTCAGTTGACGTAAGGAAGGATTAAGACTGCTTCGTAAATTGTGCAAGCATCAAAACACGGGAGATATTGATTTAGCTTAATTAATTCGGCTTTACCAAAGTTAATTAATACTTCGGTACCCATTGTATCGAGAAATTTGCTTTAACCCTTTGAACCTCTGACCCCCGAATTTGAGATGATTGATTTTGTTTAATAAAAACACAATTGTGAATAGGCACTTAATTAATTACGTGATTATTTGTATTCGCCATATCGTGACTCAGAGCTTCGAAGGTAAGTTTCAGGGAAGTTTGCATGCCGAGCTGCGAAACTGCAATATTGCGATAATACATATTAATTAAAAGGGAAGATAAACTTGGATTAAGTGTTTAATTAATTATGTTCGTCTCTTTATCGTGACTTTGCGACTCGGGCTTAGACAGTGTAGATTTTTAAAAGAGAATATGCCGAGTGGCGAATTGCTGAAGGAACTTGACCATGGCTTAGTTTTTTCCTTTAATTTTGACACGAGTTACTAACCTACAGATTTCCTGGTTTCATCTATCGGGGATACGACAATGAGAGTTTTGGATCTAGTGAATGCTGAAGCGCGAAAACCCGATGATGTTTAATCATGCTTTAAGAAAACTTTACTCCCGTTACTACCTTGGGTAAAATTTTAAAGCGATTTCTCCATTTCGTTGCTTGGGACTTGTGAACTACATGATTTATAGCATTCAATCTACGAAATCCTGAGGTAGAACAAAAAAGGGAAAACTTTTACGAAAAGCAGAACTCGTCTTGAGAGTATGAAAATTATCGCTTCTTGCGTGATAAGACTTCAGAGACTTTGAAACCACAGATGGAAAATACAAAAACCATCTTTCGATTTCGAGCATTAAGACATGAAATTTGAGACAGGCTAGAAAAAACAAAGGCGGCTCCAACACTAGGCATAAACAGTCAAGCTATAGGTCTTGTTTTTCTCACAGCATAAACAAAGGAAAAGATGAACCTAACATGCTACCCAATAAATGACTATAGCAGAGGTATTATTGAATTAGAGTCATTACAATCCAAATATGTAAAAGAAGGAAGAAAAAATGAATGTAAACCTGAGAAAACAATACAAGAAAAGATAGAATTACACAGTGAAAAGGTATAGAATCTCTTGGCATTCTAATCTATATTTTCTTAAAGAAATGGCATTACAAACCCAGCCCCCAAAAGGCTCTTGGTCTATTCTCCCCCTTCAATAGATCTACAATCTATTTATTTATACAAAAAATGTCTCAATTGAAAAAACCCTTGGGTTACTCACAACCCCTGCCTAAAAATAGAATACAATCTTAGCAGTATGCATACATTATTGGTTTTCAATTGGAGGTGCTAGCACTTCGTCTGACTCTTCGTTTTTTCCCGAATGTATTTACTATCTTTTGTTCAACATATATTCGTTACAGTTACCATAATCGTTGGCACTCTGATTGCTGTTGTTGATTGTTATACCACTTTTCTATGTCTGCTAAAGCTGTCATGCTCTGTTTCTTTTCATGAGATAAAAATCCAATATCCTTCATATTAGTGATATGGATTTGTTGTGAAAAGAAGGATAGTTCTTCTTGTTATGTACTCATTGTCCAACAGTTTGTAATATTCCCTTGAGACATTCACCAAATAGCCCAAAACTATGAATTCTGTAGCTCGAAATCCACAGGTACAAGTCTACCTCCATTCATTACTCAGATCTATATCTGGAATCATTATCCATATTTAAATGCTTGTTGGATGGTCCTCGTTGCGCTAGATGTTTCTCTGCATATGGGAAACAATTGGGAAAAATAAAAAGTTTCCAAAGATTGTTATTCAACAGTACTACCGCCACTCTAACATGTCTATATCAGTAAACCTTTGACCCTTTTCTCTTGGCTTGCTCATTAAATATATGAAATTGGGAACCACTGTGAAGAGGCTGCGAATTAGAACCATACGACCATGAACAATTTTTTTCCCGTGCCTTCTCAGATGCTTATCTGCACCAGTTACAACAACATCCTCTGGATTCATTACTACCTACAATAGAATTATCATTTCTGTACCATTCGCACATTAAGGTATTGCTACTAATAACCCACAAAAATTCTTTGACAATTTCTGGGCATTTCTTTCTTGTGCGCATTTACCTTATACCCACACATGTTTTCAATGGTGAACTCTATTCTGAGGACTATCAACATCTGTGAGTACTTTGACATTTTTATGGGTGCTTGGACGCAGCTCCAGATGTGATTCTTCTGCGTAGACACTCTTGTGTTCCAGGTGTATCATTTTTTGTCATGATCAATATCTTCACCTTTAGATGTTATGGTGAAATTTGTGTCAATGCCAGTAAGTATCTTCAACAATCCAAAACCATGGGCTGACACACTCCCAACTCCCCAAAACTGTTCATGTCCTCACAGATCATCGATACCAACCCCGTTCCATCGTATCTCCAACACATCAGTCGTAATAATGCCCATGAAGAGAGAAATAAACCACAAATCGAATATCTGGAATTATAATTTTTTCAATGAGCAGTTGCTATGCAATGAGCTAACAAGGGTGGGGACACTAATGATAATGTGTTCAAAAACTCGTCCAACTATCTTCTGTATCTTCTCATCAATGCTATTATCTCTTCCTTTGCCACCTGCAGGCGAACACTCAGAAGCTCAGCTTCTGCCCCTTTTCTTCTTTGACAGAGGGCACTTTCATTTGACAGCTGGAACATTTAACTCATCGAGATTTGATGCGTAAGACTAGAACCCTGATTTTGGGCCTTTGGGCTTCGGGGGAAAGGAGGAGTGGCTTATTAGAATTCCTTCGATGATCAAAATCTTGAAAAGGAACATGGCGCTTATGTATAACCCTGTTCTAGTGATTTTCTTGGTGTGTATGGCACTCTTTTCAGGCCTCCTCGTGAGCTCCTCCTCCATGTGACTTAACGCTCGATTCTTGGGCACCGGGTCTTGGATGACTCTCAGAACATTATGAGATGTAGAGGATGATTTTCATAGTGCACCCACGTAGGCGTTTGGCAAATTCCCAACACTTTCCATTCATCCTCCTCCATACAACTTGATGTCTAGTGCTTGAGCACTTGGTCTCAGCCAACTGGTATCACATCGTGGGTGTTTGGCCCTGGTGCTCCTGTGGATTCTCTCCTTGGAGTTTTGCATGAGTTTTCTTGTGACTTGGCATGTGTAATGATTTCGGTAGCTAGTTTAGAGATTGGACGTGAAGAGTAGTTGACCAAATAACTTTTATAAAAGGTGCAAAGGTTTGGCTAAATCAACAATTTTCTCTTTTTTTACCAAACTCCAAAATATTAATTTAAAATTATATAAAATAATTTTAAAATAATATAAAAAACAAAAATTTGTAGTTTGGTTTTTTTCTTTTTTGTAATTTGACACTTTAGACTTATTTCAACAATCGAGGAATTGCGAACTAAGACCAATAGGAGACCTTGGGAAACTTTAAAGCTTTGATATTTTGACGGTAGAGAAGTTCAGCGAAAATGGCGATAGGTTTAGATTTTTTACTGTAGCTGAAAGGTTGCACCGAATGGAACAAGGACTTAATGGTTACACAAGCTTATGCCAGGTGACAAGGTTCTAAAACTAACTGGTGCAACTGACATAAATTTTTGCAAAAGACACTAAGTTTATAAATTTTTAATATTTGTTCCAACATAGGCTCCATCTAGGGATGGTGCTTTTCTGTAAAGCGCCAAGAACAGTGGACCATGTGCATTCATCCATTGGGTGACCTGCAATCATCCTTATCAAACTCTGAACCCTGTCACTTTACTTGCGCCTTTTCGAAACAAAAACCGCTTATGCATTCATTGGGCTATGGAGTTGTAATGCCTTAAATCAAAACCATACTGGATGCCAAACTAAACTGGAAACATACTAAAAACCACCGTTGTACTCTAATGCTCGAAGTCAATCTTATTTATATACATCACCTACTCTAAATAATATCACTGCTTTGTTCAAGTATAGGAAAATTTCCAAATCAACCAAACGATTGCACGACTAACAAACTTAATTATGCTTCCATATTTGATCACAAAAATGACAAGAGAAACTGTAAATTTCAAAACATACCCTAGGAGCAAGTACTTACAGTTTTGAAATTTAGACTTTAAGAAGTTGGAAATAAAAAATTCAATGCCCCATTTTGACTCCATATAAACTGCTACTGGATCGTAGAAGGGGAGAGATATACCACTTTTGCAGTTAATCCATACTTCCTCCTGCTGGGCAAGTTGTATGAAATGCCTTTGTCCACTGCTGATTTTTTCTTCTTCTGGTGCAAAAATGTCGCATTGAAACTTACTGGTCTATTGCTCAATAGTTGCTAAATAGGGAGGAGAGGTCAATTGTTTCAATAACCCATGCTTATGTCCTTCATTTTCTATCCAAATATCTTCTTGATAGCTGTCATACATAGGCTGATTTATTTCATGATGTTGCCAATTGCTTTCTTGTTGAACCAAATTTTCTTGCTACTCATCATCTTAAGAAACACTTTCATCATATTCATCAAACAAAGGAGGACTGCTGTAAATTTTTGTGTGTGATGAAAAAGAAATCTTCTCTTCTTGCTCTTCTGGATACTCATCATAAACATGCTTCTCATAGCACATTCTAGAACATTGACTTTTAGAAATTTCTGTTTTGTGAGGATCTAGCAAAGATAGTTGAATATCCACAGACTGATTTTCATGAGTATTTACAACAATGATCATACCTGAAATCTCTATTACATTTGGATGATTAAAATCCTCCTGAAAATCTTCATGAAATGGCTTTTTGGTGAAATACAATTTGTCATATTTCAGGTCCTTTACTTGGTCATGAAACTGATAAGTAAGGGATTCTTCCTTAGAAAAATGACTATGTTCTATATCAGTAAATAGTGATTGTATATGACTTTCCATAAGTTTTTGGTCTTCATGAATATTTAAACCAACGATTTCATCATCATGTTGTACAATTAAACCATTTTCAATATCATTAATATTAAAAAACTCATTATGAACGTATTTCTCTTGAACAACAGAATTAAAAATAGAGTTATATATGAATGATCTTGAATCATCTCTTCATCTAAAAAAGTGTTTTCCTCCTCATCATTGCAGCAAATCTGGCTATGATCGGTTTGAAGGCCTTCTGACCTTTCCGCTTCATCTTCATGGAGTTTGGTTTGATCTTCTTCTTGAATATGATCACAAGAGCTATCATATCCTGCTTCTTTATCAGCCAACTCTTCTTCATACTGATTATCTTCATCAACTTGAGAAATTTATGTTATTCCTTCCTCCTCTTCAGGAGGATTTGTTTGATCTTTTTGTTTTATGAATTCTATATTGCGACAATCTTCAAAAAGGATTTCAGCTAAATAGATCCTCTTACAACGTTGATGAAAAAGTGTGTGAAAATATTTCAATGAAGGAATACTAGAATGGGGTAAAGATTTATACTAGAGTTTAACATCTCTTTCCAATGAAAACATAAACAGTTTCATGAGGACATCTTCATGATGTACATTTAATTCATCCATGAGCTTGTGAAATTCAAACAAGTGTTGAGAAGGATTGTTGTCTGCATATCCTCCAAATTTAGGAAGGACATCTTCCCAAATTTTAATGTCTAGAACAGTGTTTGGAAAACCAAAAACATTTGTAAAGTCCAAAGGAGCAAACCTTGCAACAATCCAAGCAGCGAATGAATTCGACATTTTGAGACCAGTGGAGTCACCAGTGAATCATGTAGAGTCTTCGAACCAAGGAGTTGCCAGATGAATGATCACAACCAATTGAATGCCTATCCCTTGTTCACCATCAAGGAATAGATATAAAAATTTTGTCGTATCCCAGGGAAGATAACTTTGTTCCTCCGTCCCCGGAAGCGGCGCTAGAAAATGTTGTCAGAAGAGTTGGTTTTAGGCTGTAATAGAGCCAAGCCTTAGCACATTTTGAATGAAATAATAATTTGTTTATTGATCAGTCATAGGAGGCTTCTAGAACTAGGTCTGAAACATGCATTTGAATCATTTATAAATCAGAAACAAAGAGGCATGACCTCGTTTGCCTAATTTAATTAAAATAAGGAAGATGGATAGAAGATAGGGGATGAAAGAGACTGAAGCAAAGAGATAGGTATCTAATTTCGATAAGTCTAATCTTTATTTAAACATAGGAATGACAAATAACTTCGAAAGACAAACATGCATATATATGACTTGTAATCTAGGCAGAAAAAATCAAGCTATAGGTCTTGTTTTGCTCACAACATAAACAGAGGAAAAGTTGAAACTAACACACTGCCCAATAAATGACTATAGCAGAGGTATTACTGAATTAGAGTCATTACAAACTGAATATGTAAAATAAGGAAGAATGAATGAATGTAAAGATGAGAAAACAATACAAGAAAAGACAGAATTACACAGTGACGAGGTATAGAATCTCTTGGAATTTTGTTCTATATTTGCTGAAAGAAATGGAATTACAAACCCATCCCCCAAAAGGCTCTCCAGATGTTCCCCCCCTTCAATATATCTACAATCTATTTATTTATACAAAATTTGTCTCAACTGAAAAAACCCTTGGGTTACCCACAACCCCTGCCTAAAAATAGAATA
Source organism: Picea engelmannii (assembly GCA_009831015.1). Classification (NCBI taxonomy): domain Eukaryota; kingdom Viridiplantae; phylum Streptophyta; class Pinopsida; order Pinales; family Pinaceae; genus Picea; species Picea engelmannii. Next base: position 750,770 of record ML785760.1, on the reverse strand, counting down.
CGATCTTAGCAGTATGCATACGTTATTAGTTTTCAATTGGAGGTGCTAGCGGTTCGTCTGGCTCTTCGTTTGTTCCCGAATGTATTTACTATCTTTTGTTCAACATATATTCATTACAGTTACCATAATTGTTGGCACTCTGATTGTTGTTGCTGACTATTGTAACACTTTTCTATGTCTGCTAAATCTGCCATGCTCTGTTTGTTTTCATGAGATACAAATCTAGTATCCTTCATATTAGTGATATGGATTTGTTTCAAAAATAAGGATAGTTATTCTTGTTATGTACTCATTATCCAACAATCTGTAATATGCCCTTGAGAAATTCACCAAATAGCCCAAAACTATGAATTCTGCAGCTCAAAATCCACAGGTAGAAGTCTACCTCTAGTCATTACTCAGATCTGTCTCTGGAATCATTATCCATATTTAAATTCTTGTTGGATGGTCCTCGTTGTGCTAGATGTTGCTCTGCATATGGGAAACAATTGGGAAAAAGAAATTTTTTCCAAAGACTCTTATTGAACAATACTACTGCCACTAGAACATGTCTATATCAGTAAACCTTTGACCCTTTTCTCTTAGCTTGCTCATTAAATATATGACATTGGGTACCACTGTCAAGAGGCTGTGAATCATAACCATACGACCATTAAAAATTTGTTTCTTGTTCCTTATCAGACGCTCATATGCACTAGTTACAACAACATCCCTTGGATTCATTACTACAGGCAATAAAATTATCATTTTTGTACCATTCACACATTAAGGTATTGCTGCTAATAACCCACAAAATCTCTTTGACAATTTCTGGGCATTTCTTTCTTGTGTGCATTTACCTTATACCCACACATGTTTTCAATGGTGAAATCTATCTGGAGGACTATCGGTGTCTACGAGTACTTTGACATTTTTATGGGTGCTTGGATGCAGCTCCGGTTGTGATTCTTCCATGTAGACACTCTTGTGTTCCATGTGTATCATTTTTTATCATGACCAACATCTTCACCTTTAGATGCTATGGTGAAATCCGTGTCAATGCCAGTAAGTGTCTTTAGCAATCCAAAACCATGGGCTGACACACTCCCAACTCCCCAAAACTGTTTGTGTCCTCACAGATCATCGATACCAACCCTGCTCCATCGTATCTCCAACACACCAATTGTAATAACTCCCATGAAGGGAGCAATAAACCACAAATCGAATATCTGGAATTATAAATTTTCCAACGAGCAGTTACTGTGCAATGAGCTAACAAGGGTGAGGATGCTCATGATAATGTGTTTAAAAACTCATCCAACTATCTTTTGTATCTTCTCATCAATGCTATTATCTCTTCCTTTGCCACCTGCACGTGAACACTCAGAAGCTCGGCTTCTACCCCTTTTCTTATTTGACAGAGGGCACTTTCATTTGACATCTAGAATGTTATACTCATCGGCATTTGATGCATAAGACTGGAACCCCGATTTTAGGCCTTCGGGCTTCGGGGGAAAGGAAGAGTGGCTTATTAGAATTCCTCCGACGGTCAAAATCCCAAAAAGGAACGCGACGCTTATGTATAACCCTATTCTAGAAATTTTATTGGCATGTATTGCACTCTTTTCAAGCCTCCTCATGAGCTCCTCCTCCATGTGACTTAACACTCAGCGCTTGGGCACCGGGTCTCGGCTGACTCTTGGAACGTTATGAGATATAGAGGATGATTTGCATAGTACAACCATGTAGGCGTTTGCCAAATTCCCAATTCTTTCCATTCATCCTCCTCCATGCAACTTGATGCGTCGCGCTTGAGCACTTGGTCTCGACCGACTGGTGTCATATCATGGGTGTTTGGCCCTGGTGCTCCCGTGGATTCTCTCCTTGGAGTTTTGTATGAGTTCTCTTGTGACTTGGCTATGTATGGATTTCAGTAGCTAGTTTAGAGATTAGACATGAAGAGTAGTTGACCCAATAACTTTTATAAAGGTGCAAAGGTTTGGCTGAACCAACAATTTTCTCTTTTTTTACCAAACTCTAAAATATTAATTTAAAATTATATAAAATAATTTTAAAATAATATAAAAAACAAAACTTTGTAGTTTGGTTTTTTTCTTTTTTGTAATTTGACACTTTAGAATTATTTCGACAATCGAGGAATTTTGAACTAAGACCAATAGGAGACCTTGGGAAACTTTAAAGCTTTGAAATTTTGATGGTAGAGAAGTTCGGAGAAAATGGCGATAGGTTTAGATTTTTTACAATAGCGATAAGGTTGCGCCGAATGGTGCAAGCACTTAATGGTTACACAAGCTTACGCTAGGCGACAATGTTCTAAAACTAACTGGCGCAACTGACATAAATTTTGGCGAAAGACACTAAGTTTAGAAATTTTCAATATTTGTTCCAACTCCCACGATGTTGAGGTACCAACTTACCCATCGAGGCCCACATAACTTTTGAAATTTCATCTCCTAGGGTTAGGTTTTTGGATGTCTAGGGTTGTGGAATTCATAAGTAATGTTAAAAAGGCCTCTGGAGCCTATTTTTAATCATTTTTCTCAGACGGATGCACACAGAGAGCCACATCTCTTCTCAGAGATAGATATCACCATTCGAGCAAGCTGTTTCTAGTTCTGCAATTTTACAGTTTCAGCCTATTTTATTTATTCAATATAAGTTATTGTTCACTGGATACATGTTGTTGTTCTCTGTATCTCTATTTTATTGTATTCAATCTGTTATTCCTTTCGTTCCTCTCATAAATTTGGATCAGTGGTATCAGAGCGGTCTGCTCTTCATTTATTTTTCTTTGTGCATGTCCCCGACAAGATCTGGGTACAAGAAGTTGGGACTTGAACCACTTGATCCTTTGCAAGATCGACCACGCCGATCCTGACAACAACCCATGGGGGACAAGAAGAAATATTATGGAGCAAGAGATCCTTTTAAAATGTTGCTCAAGGAAGCCATTACATGACAAAGGAACAAAATGATGGACAAATTTGCATAGATCCTTCGATGACTACCAACAGAAGACACATATTCATCAAGTGACCGTGCAACCCCCTTCAAGGTACAAGTAAATTTTGATATTACATTATTTGAAGGACTGATAGATGCAGATGTTGTAGATAAATAATGGTTAAATCTGTTCGAAGGGTATTTTTCGGTCCACAATTTTTCCAACAGGGAAAAGATTCAGACAGTGGATTTGTGATTGATATTTTTTCATTTGGATACAACTGATAATGGAGTCACCAGGTGGATGATTTATAGGCTCCTTGTGTCTGACCTCTTTCCACCATCAATAATCAGATCTAAACTTTGTCGTTATTTCCCAAGGAAAATTTCACTTTTGTTCCCCAACAATGGTGACAAAATGTTAGCACTAAGTAAATTGGCCAGGCTTAGGAAGTGACTCGTGTTTTACATACTGTTAAACAATTTTAAATTGACATATCAAATCTCAATAAAACAAATTTGAAAAATAGTAATTGGAAAGCTAACAACATTCTTCACAAGTTTTGTTTTTACTGTAAAGCTAACAGGAAAAATCTCGTGTTTTACCACATACAAGGGATGTGTTGCGATGAAGAATAACATGAAAACAATATTAAGAACATCCAAAACATATATTTCCAATGACACAAATAAAATTGTTCAATAAGTTCAAAGAAAAGCACAAAGAAGTTAAAATTTCCATCAATACATTTGTGCAACAAAAACCATGGTTTGTCAGACCCATGATTGTTCATGACACTTGTTGTTGTCATTATCATGTGGAATTTGAGTTATATTACGACACTTCTATTGATTTTGGTAAAACTTTATGGCCAAGTTCACCTCCTCCTTCCACATTCCATGCTTTTATATATGAAATTCTATGTGAAAGAGAAGGTGATGAATTATTTTACCAAAACAATCTGTTGGTGGAAATAAATGTGATCGTTGTGGAAATATAAGTTTGTTTCACTCAAAGTATCCTATTGATATGAATGATCAATCATTTTCTAATATAACAGTCAATTGGAAGAGATATGAATATATCAACAACACGACTCCACATTCTTCAAATGTTATTTCCAAAAGGATTGATTTGAAAGTAGATAAAATTTGCGTGATAGATTTTTTGAAGAAGTTTGAGGAATAAATTTATAAATACACCAAGAATTCACATAGAGCTCAATGGAAAGACATACAATTCAAACAATCCCATGAAGTGTTTCCATGTTACACATTATTTTGGTCACCCCAATGATCCATTGACAACATGTGTCCATGTTCCCTAAAAATATTAAAAGAGTCTTTATCCATGAGAAAAGTGATTTGCTTTCCCTTCTCAAAAAACTTATTAAAGAAGGTCGTCGCACCCTGTAGAATGCATGGGGTGCGACGATGCTTGATCGTCACACCCTGCTATAGAGATGGACTGTGACATCTCCATAGGTTGCTTTATACCTAGGGTGCGATGATGCCAAAAGCTAAGGAAAAGTCAAACTTCATGAATGTTATAGAAGGGGATCTTCTAGAAGATGAGGTGGCCTCTGAACAGTTTGGATCTTACTCATTTTTCTTATTTGGTGGGATCATCCTAATCTCCTCATCCATCTCTCTTTCACACTATATAAAGAGGGATCTCTCATGGAAAAGGCTAAGGTTGAATAGGCTAATATTTGTATGGAGAGTTCTACTTCTTCTTGAGAGATTTTCTTTAGTTATACAAGTTACATGGTGGATCTTCTTCATTCAAAGGCTATGGAGAAAAGGTGTGTGTGTTAGAGAGAAGGGCCATCAAAAGGAGACCTTGTGACATCAAGGCTTTGGTTGTAGTCTCCACTTTTAATTTAATATGATACAACAATATGTTTCTTTCCCATAAAATTAGTCTTGTTTTATTGTATGATTCCTTGATCACATACATAAGTTATTGTTGAGTATATTGTGTCTCTTTCACTTTGGTTGGATTGTGTTCTCTTGCAAGTTCAATATCTTTGGAGCATTGGAATGAAGCAAGGATGACAATGGCAAGGGGAAATGACATTTAAAAGGTATGCTGTCTATCTCTTGTTAACTAGTAAACTCAATAGTTAGAGCTAAGAGAAAGTCTTATATATTGTTCTAGTTCCGGGTGGATCTAGGGAGATCTATTTATGTCCACATTTACTGATTAATCCGATAACATTCCACCAGGGACAATTTTGTTTGTATTTGATTTTGCAGAGAATTACACATCCGCTACACAAAAAGAAATACAGAGTGAATATTATCATTTTGATCAAGTTACTATATTTGTCCACATTCTATATAGACATGATCAACAGAGTCTTGATAACATAGAAAACACCAACGACAATCAACATGTTATTAAATAATATCACTTTTATATAAGTGATGATCGAGCACACGACACACATTATGTACAACATTGTTTTGATAAATTTTATGATTCATTGAAAGAACGCAGAATCTGATTCGATCGACATTAGATATGGTTAGATGGGTGTGTGGGTCAGTTCAAATCTTCACAATCATTCTATTGGTTGTGTCTTCTTCATAAAAAATCAAACATTACACATTGTTGGAATTTATTTTAGACTGGTCATGGAAAAGGAGAGAACGACGGTGCAGGGGCATGTGTAAAACGAGCACTTCAAAGGTATCAGATGGACCCTCATGCCAATCGATTTGAATCCACTGATCAAGTTGTTGAATGGTGCAAAATGGCGTTAAGCCATGAAAATAATCTGTCAAGGGATGTGCGCAGGTGTGTCTATATATACATGTTACACATGTACACAAGATATTTTTATTCACATGTTCAAATTTATATTCAATCTTCAATCATTTTCTTTAGAGATTTCAAGTTAACAAGTTCTTGTCTTGTGCAGGTTTTTTTGGTATGTTGGAATCCAAGATGTAAATAGATCAATCTCATATGAATTCGGTACAATAAATGGGACACAAAAAATGCATTCAGTTAAAACAAAACACTATCAAAATGTGTTTTCATTTGATAGAAGAAATGAGTCTTGTTTTTGTTCAGTTTGCATAGAGGACACAGAATCCATAGAGATTTGCAAAAACAAAAATGAAGAATATGTTAAAGCTTGGAGACATACCAAACTTAATATAAAAGGAAAAATGCCACTTGCAAGCTCAGAGGAGATGGAATCAAATGAAACTATAGTGTCAGTTGATGGCGATAGAGTTTCTAATCTTGTTAGAGAAGGTAATTTTTATGTTCAAATTTTTTCAAATAACTGTAGATGTACTTGTGTGATATTCTAACATGAACTATTTGTTGTCCAATATATCGAATTATTTGCAGGAAATGTCTTTTTCATGGTTGCACCTGTAGACAACATTGAAAACATGAAATATTATTTGATGCGATGCATAGAACAAAATATGAGGTTATTAGAAGATTTTGATGATAACAATTTTATATATGAAAGAGGATCCATCATATTGAAAGGATGTTTTTTTCAAGAAACCCATCAAACTGACACTCATGCTCACTTTCAAGACTACCAGTCAGATGTCATAAGTTGTCAATATAGTCATTTGGTATGTGCAACACACATAAAGTTAACAGAACTTCAATCAAGAAAAAAAACAAAAGTTAGAAAATGGAAAATGTCCAAAGTCGATCATGAACGAATAATTGAAGATGGAATACCATTACGATTTATTTAAACAAGTGACATGTACATTCCAGAATTTTATATTTTTCATTGAAAGTACACGTATTTATGAATTTCTAGGATTCTAGAATCATTTCTAGTTTAGTTTACTTTCATGGTCCATTCAATTAAGAAAAAATGTATTTTTTATGAATTATAAAGTTTACCAAGTCTTATTTAAAATTTCAGGGAAGAACCTATAGATTGTATCTAGGGAACCTAAATTGACCTATACTTTGGATGATGTGCCAACCTATTGAAACATGTAATGCCTATGATGTGCCAACCTGTGATTCAATAAATTAAATGTTGTTTAAGACATTCTTCTTTTAAATTAATGATTTAAATGACAATTTGCAATTTTAATATATAACTAAATTTGTTTTCAACATGCATTGATACCTGTGAACTCCCACCCTCTTCAAACTCTCCCAATGAGAATTGAGACAAGCCTACCCAAGTAATAGGATATGGAATAGGGATTTGTGAACAACAAAACTAAGAACTAAATCTAGGATTCAATGTGTTCACATTTATACAAAATTATAAATGTCATGTTGTTGATCTTATTCAAAAGATTGGAAATTGTACAACTAAAATGCTCGTCTGTGAATATTAGAAAACACATACATGATTCAACCCATCCAAATTTAAAAGTGTGGAATCAAGTCCCCTATTAAATGGAGATTCATTTAACATATTTCCAAATTTTAATTAATGACAATAACAACTCAATTATTTCTATAGATACAATGATATGTTTCTAGATCTAGAATTAGAAGTAAACTATCTTCAAATGCATAAAAAATTTACTAACTAGAACATGTACCAATATGTTGTTCGGTTCATCATTCTAAATGACCTCCTTCCAATCATTATGACAAAATTTTTCATACTCCTTAATATCTTCTACTGACATGGTATCTAACTCCTCGTCTGTTTTATAAACAAAAATGGTTTGAGAATTGGCTTCCGCTCACTGACGGTTCAAACCAACATCAACACCATAAAAAATTGATTTCAAATTTTCCCCGATTGCATTCCTAGCCTCTTTCTCAACCTCTAATGAATCTCTCAACTCTGAATGTGAAGCAAATGCCCCTGTTGGGTGAGATACTAAAGGTTATGGAGGCCTCTGCAATGTCACATTTCGATATGCCCCTTTTCGATTATATGTTCATCCTTTACCAACCCCATAATAATCAGATGGTATACTAGTATAATTAGGGTACAAGTCCATGAAAAATTCCTCATAAAAGTGTCTAGAAAAATAATTTGGAACCTCATCATTCCAGAACAATTTACCATATGCTGCCAACAATTTGTTATACAGATGTCCTTCTATGTTGGGGTGCTTAAAATATTGCACCTTCAACATCTTTTGCTTTGGCCCATCTTTGAAATTGAACATCGAAATTGTGTTTTCTTTTGAAACTTTGTTTTTTACTATGTCCCATTTATCAAGGCCCATCACCTTTGACTTTCGCCATCTCATCAAATCAATAAAACTATAAGTGGTTGGCCCCATCTTTTCATATGAATCCATAAAGTTTTGCAATAAATGAAAAACAATCTGCAAGCTTTGTTTACTCTCTCGAGGGAGATCCAAGCTCCTCAAGTCATTTTTCATCCTTATTTTAACACCTGAGCATCGCTCAAGGGTCATTGATTCAGTAATCCCTTCCCAGGGAAGCTCATCATCAACATCCAAAGGATAGGTGGACGTAGGCATGTAATCTTTTGTTTCTTGATAACGTCGCCTCCTAAATCCACCTTCACCCTCTTCACCAACATTAGAATCTTTGTGATACCCACTCTCTCTTTCATTGTCTTCCCTCGCATTAAATGCATTGTTTACATAGAAATTTGAAAGTAATTTCAACATTTAACTTGACATAAATATAAATACAACAAAAATAAACAAAATCAAAGAAAATTACCAAAAATATTTTCTTGTCTTGATGTATTCCCTACATTCTCAGGTGTAGGAGTATCAATGTGCAACCTATCTAAGAAGGTTGCATCCATAACACTTGTTTGATCACATTCTCTAGTTGATCTACTCATAGACTCATTTGATAATCTCCTCTGATGAGATTGTCATTTGTCACTTGAAGTCTCAGTCGAAGAAGGGGTTCCTCTTCTTCCTTCTTGCGATAGCCTAGAGAATTTGTGATGAATGTTTGGAGACTCCTGTCTCGACATCTTGCCTCAATGTCTATCCTTTGGAAATTTATGAATATGAAAGTTAATAAGTTATAGAAACATTAAATGGAAATACTAAATTTATAACACAAGCATTTAAGAACATATATTGAAAAAACTAGAACAACTATATTTTTTACAATCATTGACAAAAAAAATCACTAACAAAACATTTACTTAAAACTAAAACAAGAAACAATATCACATGATACATGTTGTTACTATCCTCTTAGATATATTCTTAGACAAAGCTTCAAGGGATCATTGATTAAACCCTCGGGGCAGATCTCATCATGAGACATGGAACAAATTTCCAAGGAGAACTTTTAGGGTAAAATATCAATAGAATAATAAACAACATACACATGTGGCACCAACAATAGAAGAGAACGACAACATAGTCAAGGTGACATTAGAAAGGAGATAAAGAGGGAAACACCACCAAAAAAATGAGGAGGGAGACACCAGCAAGTAGAACTAGAATCCCCAAACAATAACCAAGAAGAGATCTCCAACAAGATGGAAAAGAATAAGAAGAGGGGTCGTAGCCACACAATTAAATAATTAAATAATTCAAGAGAAGGGATCCAGAGTCAAGGCAACTAACTTTCTTTAGGGAAAAGCAAAGAACAAAAACCAAAAACCCACACAACAATTAAGGGGGGCATAATTCAAGCAAGGGTGGTTTCAACACAAAGTCAACAATTAAATTCTTCCAAAGTAAAAAAGGCTAACTTTCTCTAGGTAAAGAACAAAACCAAAAACCCACACAACAATTAAAGGGAGCATAAGTCAAACAAGGGTGATTTCAAGACAAAGTCAACAATTAAGTTCTTCTTGAATGGAAAAATGTCCACATGATTTTCATGATATTTACTTATGAGATTTTATCATCCTAGCATACACGGAAGATCAATAATGTGATCATGCTTTTCTTAACTACTCCTAGGTCTCATGGACCATCCCGGGAGAGAAAACAATCACACATTATTTGAACTTGGTACTTAACAAAAACCAAAATAAACCAAAAAACCAAAGGAAGATCAATAATGTGATCATGCTCTTCTTTGGATGTTATTTAGTTTATACATTTGTTGTTCTTCAATAATGGGACAAGCTTGAATTCAAGCCCGTCCCTGTACATGGACAGGTCCAAATTTGGATCTGTCATCCCATTTGATAAACATATTATACCTCTACTTGTCTATGCCCGATATGGTCTATGTGTTGTTGTGTCTTTGTTTTTAGTCTATTGTGTCTACATCCTATTGTTTTCGTAAATTAATTTATAGGAGGTTCAGGCATGTCCCTGTACATGGACATGGCCATATTTGACCCTGTCCATGTATAGGGACAGGCCCAAATTCGAGCCTATCGATGTACATGGACAGGGCCAAAAATTTCCATATCCAAGGATAGGCTCGAATACAAGCATGTCCCTGAACATGGACAGGTCAAATTTGACCCTGTCATCCCATCCAAAAAAAATATGATATCTCTACTTCTCTATATTATATTGTCTAGGTGTTTTTGTTTTTACTATATTGTGTCTACATATTATTTTGTTCATAAATTATTAATTTATAGGAGGTTTGAGCATGTCCCTTTACATGGACATGGCCATATTTGGCCCTGTCCATGTATAAGGATAGGCCTGAATTTACAAGTTATGGGGGTTAAATAAGGATGTCAAACTACCTATCAACAGGTTGTACCTCTCTTTTCTCAGCAGCTCATGGTTTTTTGGGGCCCGTCCCTCTCTTATCAGTAGACTGTGGGTTTGGCATTAGTAACTTTCTTTTCTCAGCCACAAATTCATCATTTCAACTCCAAATTTAAAAGACAGAGAGGAAACGTTTAACATGTAGATTGGAAGGACCTTTGGATGCCAAGGACAATGCCTAAATCATCATATTCTAAAAGATAAGGGACACCAGTATGCATTGTCACATTGCAAATCTATTTGTTGGATTAACAACAACTGGTATTTCAGACTACGAAGTTGCTGGGAGGATCTTTCTCATGTTATACATTGAAAATAACACACATATAACCCTCATCTTGGGTGCCATAATAGTCATATAATGATATATAAATATTGTATGCAAATTGTTTGAGATTATTAATGAATGAAATAACTCATGTAATTGTGTATCAGTTTAGATATCATTGTTTGTACCCATGCCTCACAAGTGTGTTTATAGGCTGTCTAAAAAGGAACCATTCCAACACATTTATTGTTGCATATTCTTGGACACCTATAATAAGGGTATTACAGGTCAGCAATAAAGTATAGTTCAGTTTGTGTTTGCTGAGTTTTACTTCCATCGTAACATATTTAATAGTTCTATCATCAATTCCAATTAATGTATTTGTTGTTGTTATATCAGTTGGCACACCTACAACAATTTTTTCTACTATATGTATTGTTGTCTCTTGATATTAAATGCAATAAAATATTTTTGTGCCAAATTCATGTGGACAAGTATTAAAAATTGAATTATTTGGTCATTAAATGATTCAGGCCTATCCCTATACATGGACAAGGCCAAATATGGCCCTGTCCATGCACAGGGACAGGCACAAATTTGGGCTTGTGCCTGTACATGGACATGGTCGGGCCCTGTCAAGGATGTTGTGGCATGTAGAATATGTTCAAGTATAATTCTATCACTAAGCCACTCCATCACTAATTCTATAAACATGTCTAGTACAACCTTTCAATGGGATTATCTATGCTTACTATTATAGATGTTGAGACCAAGGTGAATAACAATCTTGAAATGGTTAGGTGGTCGTGTCAATTTGATCTCTAGGTAAAGCTCTATAAGTTGACTAAGTAGCATCCTAGCTAGTTATAATTCCACTAGGTCAAGATATAAAGCCTACAACAACACTAGTAGTAGATACAGTTCCTAGGAATTCTATATGCTTACTAACACCATAATCACATTCTTCTTTAGATAAAGGTAATCACATAACTAACACCATATGCTTACTTACAATTGTTGGAACCATTACATGATGGGTAAATATGAAGCAAGCTCTACTTTAAGCTCGATATCTACATGTTACTACTTATACCATATGTAATAGCACAGAATAAGCAATACTCATAATGTAATTAACACAAAGCTAATGTTCATTAAACTAATAGTAATACGGGATCCCTACTACTATTTTGATCACCTATCCATCACATAGAGCTAGTGTATTAGTACTACTTATGATAGTGATTATATCTTATTACACACATTGTACAAGTTGAGCTCCATTTATTGCCATTACTTGGATATGGATTAGTACAAAACTAACTATGAGTACAGTTTCATGATATGAGTCTAATGTATCTGATTATGAACTACTTATTACACTAGTTTGAATCTCTCATTGTGTAGTAGCCAATGATATTGATTCCCATTAATTCCATAACATTCCATACTGTGAATCTCATCCTGGTACTAGAACAATGATCACTATAAGGAAGTAAGTCCATTGAACAGGGATACTACTAACCTCTACCCTATTTGTCCAGTTACAGTTAAAGGTTGTTGTATGATATATAACATAAGGAATAGAAGCAAACAACATGATTGTTAAATAAAAAGGGAAGTATATAATAAGAGCTAAAGGCAATAGCTTAACCTGTAATACAAGGGGAATAGAGCCATTCTATTACTACGATATCAATAATACAAGAACAACTTAGCTTAAGGTTCAACAAGGTGATATCATGTTACCTATTTACCATAATCAATACGTGTTGTGATATTAATCTTATCTCATATTAACTTCATGTGATATCACTAGAAAGCAATGGAACTAAGTATCAACACCTGTATTACACTTGTATGTGATTCCAATGCTTGTGTCATAAGCTATTACCCTTATTTTCACTATCACCATTATCGAATAGTGTGTATATTCCCCTTATTTTCGTAATCAACACTGTGGAATAGTGATAAATAATATGTGTTCATTACATATAGCTTAGGTATTACTTCAATATCATCTTGGTTATCGTATACAATAAGCGTTACTTAGTGTTATATATGGTTTATATGTAATTTCAAGCTCAAAGCTATGATACTATCTCTATGGGTATAATCAATACAGATCCATATATTATGCATATTACTTAGTTGTATCAATATAGTTAAATGCGCTATCTCAAAAAAAAGGCTCTATCTAAGATATTCACATACATCACATGTGTTCAATTTCAATACTATGATTCCAGTCAAAGTTGATTGACATTAATATAGAAGTAATACATATGTAACTATAATGTAATCCCAATAATCTTTCCCTATTTTATAGATATAGTTATAACCTTATTGCACATCGAACAATGGGAAAGCAAGTTCATACCAATCATTACTAAGGATAGAATGTTGGATATATTGTCATTCATGTGTTGTCATTGATGTCACCAGTCATAATAAGAAGAGAAACAAGGTTAATCTCAGGAAGAAAAGTATACCAAGAATAGACAGAAGAGAGGATGGAGTAATTCATGATTATTGTTGATCACGATAGGATAAAAAATGTTCCTATGATAAAATCTCAGGAGGGTTAGCAAATGAAGAGATCAAGATCGAAAGGAAAAGCAAAAGATCAGTGTGAGAAGCCTTAGTAGTCGTCCGATCAGAGTGAGAAGCCTCAACAGCCATTCGATCAAGAAATTGACCATGTTGATCATCTAAATAATATGGACGTCGGTCATATGAGTGAGTGTGGGCTTAAGGACTGTTGGAGAATCATGACCATCAGATATGCAAGTCAGAACAATGGTAGGGATAAATTGTGGAGAGCAAAAGAAGAATTAAACTACTTGCTAGTTACAATCCCGCAATCGGTCTAGATCGTCAGATCTCATAGCTCCAAAGATCTACGACTATGGTTGATCCAATAAACGATGAGATTAAGTCAGATTATGTCGTGACCGTCAGATGCACAATCGCCAGATCAACGACAGGGATGAATTGCAGAGATCAAAAGGAGAATTAAATATAGTTCTAGTTCCAATCCCGCAATTAGTTAGGACCATCCAATCTTATAGCTTCGAAGATCAACGATTGTGGTTGACTCACCAACTATGCACAACTTCCAATTGTGGATTTTGGGTGACGAGTTAAATCATTCACAATTTGTGGTTCTGCAATCATCCTTGATTATGGATCTACTTTGAGAATCTTCACAACTATTGGATCACTTTTGAGTGGAAGGACCGGATAAGCGGGGAAAAATGATTGAGAATTTGATTAACCGAATATCCATCAGTCGTCGGATCAAACCCAAATTTCCATCAGCCGTTGGATCATTTTAAAGTGGAAGGATAGGTTAAGCGAGGTAAAATTCCTGAGAGTTCGATTATCCAAATACCTACCAGCCGTTGGATCAAACCCGAATTCCCGTCAGTCGTCAGATCAATTTCGAGTGGAAGGATAGGATAAGTGAGGTAAAAGATCTGAGATCTCATTTATGTGAATTTTTGTTAGCCATTGTATCATTCTAAGTGGAAGGACAAGATAAGCTAGAAGAGTTTCATCACAGACAGATCGAGCCATTGATCTAGGATCATGATCGATGAACAACATTTAGTTCGGGTATAAATATGCGAGGAGGTTATGCTCCGGAAAGTTTGAGATTTGAAATACTCGAAGCCTAAAAATCCAAAATGAATAAGGACCATCGGATTTGGAGGACATACGATGACTGTTGGATCAGAGTTGTTGGTCAACAGACCACGTCAACAAGGACATGCAACAGACCATGTCAGCAAGGACACGCAGCAAACCACGTCTACAAGGACATGTGGCAGACCACGTTAGCAAGAACATGTGGCAGACCACATTAGCAAAGGGCATATTGGAGACCACATCAGTAAGGATACAAGTCGTCCTATCTGAAAGATCACTTCGAAAGCATTCTCGACTGTCGATCATACTACAATGAAAGTTGAGACTTGAGAATTTCGAAGTCTGGAGATGCGAAAGGATCATAGTCATTGATTCGAAAGGGTCATGTGTCAGTGGATTGTCAGCTCTAGAAGATTGACGTACAGAGGAAAGAAGGGGTTGAGATTTGAAATATCAAAAGTCCGAAGACCCAGAGTAAATGGTGGCCATCCATCTCGATGCTCGATTAAGTCCTAGCCATTAGATTAAGCAATGAAAGGATGAGTGTAAGGATCAAATATGACCATTGATCTGGATCTATGAAATAAACCATTTGATTTGATTCTAAGGTTTGAAAATTTGAAATCCCGAAGTTTCGAAGGGCAAAGTTCTGACAGTCATCCATCTCATCAAGATATTGAATCGTGACCGTTGATTCTGATAGGCACTCAAGCACTCATTTTTCCTAGCATCTGGTCACTGCTGATGGTCATATGATATAAGAGTTTTAAAAGGAAATTATAATACGTCACTATAGTTGGTAAGCCCATGGTTCTGTAATGCTCGGTCACATGTAATGGTTTATAGGAAGCTCCTCCATAGAATTTGGTCTCTATGAAAATAATAGAGATTCGAGATTGACTTTAAAGGATGAAATTGATCCATACCTGTGATCAATTTATGAAAATCCTTCACGATAAATATGTTAAAACAATGATTATGGTTAAGTTAAACAAAGAGGTGCGATGCTCAAAATAAAGGGACATAGTGTATATCACTCTCACACCGTTTTGAAGAATATATAAACGAGGGAGAGTGTTGAGAATAAGTGTGTCTCTGCAGTGTGCATCAAAATATATATTAAATCACAGAAGCAGAGATAGATGCAGTAAAGACTTGATACATAAGTTTATCCAGATTAAGAAAATAAGGGTGGTTGGGTGGTGCAAGGGCAGGTTGGTGCTTGCAGAGGGAGTTTGTGCTTCCTTGTCAGTTGTAGCTGACTAAACAGGGGGTCGTAGCCTCCTACCAGTTGGTGCTGGTGAACAAGGGTGTGGGTGCATCCTGATTAGTTGGTGCTGATCGAAAATGAAGAATATCTTCCTTCTATGTAACATGTAAAACAAATTTTGCAGTTAATAGAAAAGCGTTTGTGGTTTTTCCCAATTGGGTTCCACGATAAAATACTGTGTTAAAATTTTGTTTGCACTAATAAAAGAAAATTGATATAATTATTGTGTCACTGATTCACCTCCCCCGCCTCTTAGTGACAGGATATGATCCTTCAATTTGTATCAGAGTGGGTTCCTTCAGTAAAGTCTAACAAACTTGAAGGTAGATCCTAAAGATGGATCAACAAGAGGGAATGTCTAACAATAAAGCACCATTGTTCAATGGAGGAGGCCATGCTCTGTGGAAAATAAGAATGAAAAACTTCTTGTTGGCTCTTGGTTTTGATATCTAGCACTCTATTGTAGATGGTTACACTGCACCGACTACTCCACCCAAAGATGTTGCAGGAAAGAAAATATGAATGACAACTCAAGAGCAGTTAATGGAATTCTAGCAGGGTTGACTAATTCTATATGTGTTAAAGTTATGCATTTCAAATCAGCCAAAGAAATATGGGACAAATTGGAGGTTGTATATGAAGGAGATGACAAAATCAAGGAAGCCAAACTACAGACCTATAGAACTCAGTTTGAAAATCTAAAAATGAAAGAAGAAGAAAATATTGCTGAGTACTTTCATAGGGTAGATGAAGTGGTTAACTCAATTAGAGTGGCAGGAGAAGAAATTACAGATAAACCCATTGTGAAAAAAATACTAAGGTCATTACCTATGAGATATGATGAAAAGATTTCTTCAATTGAAGATAGATCTGATCTAAACACACTCACAATTGAGCAACTCCATGGAATTTTTATAGCATATGAAATGAGAACATGGAATGACAAATCAACAAAATATGAAACAATTTTCAAAGCATCTAAGATAAAGATAAATCATAAGAAGAAACTTCAATCCAACCATGATGAAGAAAATGATGTGGAAGAAGCCAATTTCATTAGAAAACTTTAGAAAGGATCAGGGAAGTACAAAGGCAAGCTTCCTTTCAAATGTTTTAAATGTGGCAAAGTTGGTCATTTTTCATCCAAGTGTCCCTATCCCAAGGAGGACCTTGAAGATGAAGAAAACAAAACCAAACAATACAATAAGAAGGAAAAACCCAACTACAAGAAAAAGTTTTACAAAGGGAAAAATATTTTTTACTCAAAAGAAGAAAACAACAATTCGTCAGAGTCTAGTGACAACGATGAATCTGATGATGATGAAATATTTTTCTTAGGTACTGAAGAATCTAATGAGACAAAAAAAATTAAACATGAGAAAGAGTTAGAAGATGAAGCATAAGTTAATATGGAGGAAGAACTTCTCAGTGCCTTGGATGAATTAAGAAAATACAAAACTAGATATAAACAACTAAAAAGTTTGTAGTTGAACAAAAGGAAAAACATGAACAAGAAGAAAAGGAGATGGAAAAACACATGAGAAATCTGAAAAAACAAATCCTAGAAGCAAATAAGATTGAAGAAAGTTTGGAAAATTCTCTTAAAGAAAAACAAATAACCCGTGAAAAAATGGAGGCAAAATTAGTTCACCTAAGAAAAGAACTGGATGCAAAAATCACTCAAACAAGATATGAAAATAGCTCTAAAATATTAGATAAGATTATTACCATGCAAAAGGATTCAAGTAATAAAAATGGAATAGGTTATTCTCAAAAGGAAAGCCAAGTTAACTCAAAATCTTATGTAGATGCTCTCCTTAGTACATTCAAGAAGAAAAATGAAGAGAAGATAAGTAATGATCAGAACTCCAGAGGATTACTTCCACCCATTAGGAAGGAAGACAAGACAATACCAAAGAAGTTTTATCAAGACAGGTATCCTCACAGTTTCCTTGGTTATTTCTTTGCATGCTCTAATTTCAAACACAAAGCTATAAATTGTAGATCATATAGAAGGAAAAATTTGAAGGTTAAGAACTATATCCTTAAGGATAACCAAGCAGTAAATCGAGTTAAAAGAAGAAACTATAAATCCTTTGCACCTCTATAAGAAGGGGACCTACAATGCTTCAGATGTCATAACTATGGACATAAGGCCATTAATTGCAGATTAATGGAAGTCTTAGAAAAACCAAAGTTCATTAGAGAGCAAAAGAAACTTTGGAGAGAAAAAACATCAAAAAAGGAATGTCTTATTTCCCTAAAAGATCAAGATAAAAAAGATATCTGGTATGTTGACAGTGGGTGCTCAAAACATATGACAGGTAACAAGGAAAACTTTTTAGACTTAAAGAAACAAAAGGGTAAAGTTACATTTGGTGATAATGCTTCAGGTAACATACTTGGGAAATACATTGTGAGTTTGGGAAAAGACAAAGCCATAAATGTGCTACTTGTCGAAAAACTGAAGCCTAGTTTATTAAGTGTTAGCCAAACCTGTGATCAGGGGCACTTCTTCATCTTTGATTCCCAAAAGTGTGATATTAGGAGATAAGACACATGAAAATTAGTTTGTAGTGCTCCTAGAAGTACTGAAAATGTATATATACTAGATGCAAAATTGAATGAGGAGTGTCATATAAATTTAGTAGATGAAAGTTGGCTATGGCATAAAAGGTTTGGAAATATTAACTTTGACAAACTAGTGAAAGTCAACAATCTTGGTGCAGTAAGAAAATTTCCAAAGATCATAAATCCCTCAAATGCTATGTGTAAACATTGTCAACTAGGGAAGCAAACTAGAATAAGGTTCAAGGCAAAATAATTCTCAACCTCAAAACCTTTAGAGCTTGTTCACACTGACCTATGTGGACCTACAAGGACCAAGAGTTTGCAAGGAGAGTCTTACTTTATGTTGTTCATTGATGATTTTACTAGAATGGGTTGGATATGTTTTCTCAAAGAAAAATCAGAAGCACTTAACAAATTCAAAGCCTTTAAAACCCTTGTTGAAAATGAAAAAGAGACAAAAGTCAAATGTCTTAGATCAGACAATGGTGGTGAGTTCACCTCAAAAGAGTTTGATCTCTTAAGTGAAGCCCATGGAATAAAAAGACAATTCTCTACTGCCAGAACACCTCAACAAAATAGGATTGCTGAAAGGAAGAATAGAATAGTTCAGGAGGCTGCAAGGACTATGCTCAATGAAGCAAAATTGTTTGATGGATATTGGAGGGAAGATGTAAGCACAACAGTATACATATTGAACAGAGGTCAGATCAGGGTTAATAGTGATAAGAGTCCTTATGAAATATGGTTTGGAAGATCTCCATCGGTAAAATACTTCAAGGTCTTTGGAAGTAAATGCTACATCAAAAGACTTAATGAGAATCTTGGAAAATTTGATGCCAGATCTGATGAAGCTATTTTTCTTGGATATGCTTCTAACAAGAAATCATACGGATTCTACAATCTTAGATCACATAAGATTGTTGAGAGTGCAAATGTCAAGGTGGATGACCTAAAAACAATAAGGATAAAAAATGAAGAGACCATACTTGAAAGTGAAGATGAAGATGATGATGAGACAATCGACACACAAGTAGAAGAAGTAGAAGAGAGTGAAAAAGAAAGGGAAGAGGATGATATGGATACTAGTGAAGATGAAGAAGATAGTCAAGATGGAGAGATAAGAGAAGAATTCCCAAGAAGAGATACAAATACACCCTTGAGAATTACTCAAAAGAATCATCATGAAGAACTGATTATTGGAGATATGAATGATGGAGTGCACACAAGAAGACAACTACTGTATCAAACAAAAATAACATTGTTGTCACATGTTGAGCCTAGCTCAATCAAAGAGGCATGTAAAGATGAGAATTAGATCAAAGATATGAATGAAGAATTGGACCAAATTGAAAAAAATCAAACTTGGCAACTAGTTCCAAGACCAAAAAACAAAAATGTCATTGGAATCAAATGGGTGTATAAAAACAAAATGAATGAGAATGGGCAAGTAATCAGGAACAAAGCCAGATTGGTCTATAAAGGGTATGTTGAGGTCGAAGGAGTAGACTATGAAGAAAAATTTTCACCTGTGGCCGTATTGGAGGCAATTAGGATGTTCCTAGCTTTCTCTAGCTACAGAAAATTTAAAGTGTACCAAATGGATGTCAATTCAACATTTCTCAACAGAAATTTAGAAGAGGAAGTCTATATTGAGCAGCCAGAAGGATTCAAATTAACTAAAAAATGAGACAATGTTTGTAAATTAAAGAAAGCACTCTATGGACTAAAATAATCACCCAGAGCATGGTATGCAAGGCTAGATTCTTACTTACAAAAACAAGGCCTCAAAAGGGGATTTGCAGACAACAATATTTACTGTAAAATTGATGGTAATAACATGATTATTGTGGAAGTATATGTTGATGATATTATATTTGGTAGTGATGATGAAAAAATGAGTAAGGACTTTACTAGGATGATGCAACAAGAATTTGAAATGTCTTTGCTTGGCGAACTGAATTTCTTTCTTGGATTACAAATAATACAGTCCAAAAGAGGTGTCTTTATCCATCAGTCTAAGTATGTTAAAGATATGCTCAAGAGATTCCAGTTAGAGGATTGAAAACCTGTTAGTACACCTATGACAGTTGGATGCAAACTAAGCAAGGATGATGAGTCCAAATTTGTAGATCCAAAACACTATAGATCAATGATTGGCAGTTTACTCTATGTAATAGCTTCCAGACCTAATGTCAAGCAAGTTGTTGGTATGGTGGCTAGATACCAAGCAACACCAAAGGAGAGCCATGTTCAAGATGTAAAAAGAATCTTAACATATTTGAAAGGAACCATAGATCTTGGTTTGTGGTACCCTAGAAAGGATTCATTCACTTTAAAAGCCTATTCAGATGCTGATTCGGCAGGAAGTGTAGATGACATAAAAATTATGAGTGGAGGAGCATTCCTTTTGGGAGAATCATTGGTAGCTTGGATAAGCAAGAAACAATCCTCAATTTCTCTGTCTAGCACTGAAGCTGAGTATATTGCAACAATAGAATGTTGCACACAAGTGGAATGGATGAAACAAACCTTACAAGACATCAAAATAGTATTTGAAGAACCTACTATTATCCACTGTGATAATACAAGCGCTATGAGTCTCTCTAAGAACCCTGTCCAACACTCAAAATCGAAACACATTCCCATAAAGTACCACTATCTAAGAGATCAGGCTGAAAATAAGAACATTAAATCGGAATATGTTCCAACACAAGAATAGGTGGAAGATATTTTCACAAAACCCTTAAGCAGAGATGTATTTGAATATCTCAGGCAAAAATTGGGAGTAATCATTCTTCCAACCTAAATCTCTCAAGAAAATAATGCATCAGTTGGCACCTATTTAGGGGGAGAAAACAATCAACGTCAGAAGGAGTCATTCAGTTATGACAGGAAAAGTGCGATAGCAGGAGGAGTTACCAATGGTCAAGACTCTAATCAGAAGTATTTAGAAAAACAAATCATAGGAGAAGAAACCCTTTGCCATTGATGTCAAAGGGGTAGATTAACTTCAGAGGAGAGATGCAACATCACAGGGGGAGTTTGTGTATGAAGTTAGTGTGTTTCCCTCAATGACAAAGGCAAAGATTGTTGGACATATTGTCATTCATGTGTTGTCACTGATGTCAATAGTCATAATAAGTAGAGAACAAGGTTAATCTCATGAAGAAAAGTATACTAAGAATAGATAGAAGAAAGGCTGAAGCAATTCATGATTATTGTTGATCACGATAGGATCATCAATGTTCCTATGATAAAAGCTCAGGAGGGTTAGCAAATGCAGAGATCAAAGCTTGAAATAAAAATCTTAAGATTAGGGTGAGAAGCCTCAATAGTCGTCTAATCATAGTGAGAAGCCTCAACAATCGTTCGATCAAGAAATTGACCATGTTGATCATCTAAATATTATGAATGTCGGTCATATGAGTGATTGTGGGCTTAAGGATCGTTGGAGGATCGTGACCATCGAATCTGCAAGTCATATCAACGGCAGGGATGAATTACGGAGAGCGAAAGCAGAATTAAACTACTCACTAGTTACAATTCTGCAATTGGTCTAGATCATCAGATCTCATAGTTCCAAAGATCTACGACTGTGGTTGATCCAAAAAAAAATGAGATTAAGTTAGATTAAGTCATGACCGTCGGATGCGCAATCGCCAGATCAATGGCAGGGATGAATTGCGAAGATCTAAAGGAGAATTAAATATCGCGCTAGTTCCAGTCTTGCAATTAGTCAGGACCATCCGATCTTATAGCTTCGAAGATCAACGATTGTGGTTGAATCACCAATAGCGCACAACTTCCAATTGTGGAGTTTTGGTGGTGAGTTAAATCACTCGCAAGTTGTGGTTCCATAATCATCCTTAATCATGGATCTGCTTCGAGAATATTCACAACCATTGGATCACTTTTGAGTGGAAGGACATGATAAGTGGGGAAAAACAATTGAGAATTTGATTAACCAAATATCTTTCAACCGTCAGATCAAACCCGAATTCTCGTTAGCCATCAAATCATTTTAAAGTGGAAAGATAGGTTAAGCAAGGTAAAAGGGCTGAGAGTTCGATTATCCAAATACCCGCTAGACGTCAGATCAAACCCGAATTCTCGTCAACTGTCAGATCAATTTCGAGTGGAAGGATAGGATAAGTGAGGTAAAAGATTTGAGATCTCATTTATGCAAATGTTTTTCATCCGTTGGATCATTATAAGTGGAAGGAAATGATAAGCTAGAAGAGTTGCATCGCAGACAGATCGAGCCATCAATCTAGGATCATGATCGACGAACAACATTTAGTTTGGGTATAAATATGTGAGGAGGTTATGCTTCAGAAAGTTTGAGATTTGAAATACCCGAAGCCCATAAATCTGAAATGAATAAGGACCATCAGATTTGGAGGACATACGATGACCGTTGGATCAGAGTTGTTGGTCTGCAAACCACGTCAACAAGGAGACGCAACAAGCCACATCAGCAAGGACACATAGCAGACCACGTCTACAAGGACATGTGGCAGACCATGTCTACAAGAACACGTGGTAGACCACGTCAGTAAAGGGCATATGGGAGACCACGTCGGCAAGGATATGAGTCATCCGATCTGAAAGATCACTTCAGGAGCATTCTCGACTGTCGATCATACTACAGTGAAAGTTGAGACTTGAGAATTCTGAAGTCCAGAGATGCGAAAGGATCGAAGCCGTTGATCTGAAAGGGACACACGTTAGTGGATTGTCATCTTCGGAAGATTGACGTAGAGAGGAAAGAAGGGGTTGATATTTGAAATCTCCAAAGTCTGAAGACCTGGAGTAAATGGTGGCCATCGATATCGATGCTTGATTAAGTCCTAGACGTCTGTTGGTTTAACTCTTCCTCTATACTATCTAATTTATTGACCCAGGGTTCATGTCTTTCAGGTTTCCAACAAAGCCTCTAAAACTATCGGCCCTCCTGGTAAACCAGAAGGCAACACAACACACAAAATGTGTTGTGCAGTCTCACCCAAGATAGCTTTAATGGGTGGCTATAAGACTCAGGTGTTTACAACCCAAGATTGAGTATGAGATATGAGATCAACATTATGAACCATTTATTATAACATGTGATTTCAATCTACTATTATTCGTGACTAAGCATTACCTTCAACAGCTTATTCCCTTAATAGAGCAACCATATTCCATAGAAATATAATAATTCATTCATTCATTAAGCACAACAATCAACTACTGAAAGAAGATAAGGATATGCATGCATTCATCACATTACACAGATATTACCATGGTTTACCCCCTCCTGGGCTACGTCCACAAAGATTTGGTCCTTGGCTCTTTTATTATGATAGTTCTGCATCTACAATGTCGCACGCTTGCAATTCCCCTCGGATGGGTAAGACCTATATGAGGCGAACTAGATCACACCAAGATCCTCAACCTACAATCTAATCCTCAAGATCTACCTTCTCTTGTCCATCTCAACAACTTATCACATAGTTCTTATAGAAAAATACTACATATCACACCCACTTATGCGTAACTACAATACTCAAGAATGGATTATATGTTGAACAACACAACAACCCAAATACTAAATAAATCCGAATAACTACAAAATCCCTCACAAAAACAGAACCCTCCGTAATACCTCAGTATCAATATTTATACATCTTTGGCTCTTTAACCATTACAATACATTACCAAAACCCTAACCCTACTGACATTAGGTCTTCCTCTCATGTGCACATGTTTTTTATCCTTCCAGTTGTCGCTTTCCTTGTGCACGCTTTCTTGCATGCATGCGTGTTGTGTTTCCTTCCAGCTGTTGCTTCAATTTCTGTACGCTTTCTTTCCCCGCGATCATCCTTCTTTCCACTTCAGTCTGCTACCAAAAGGCCCCCAACACTGACATGTGGCTCGTCCCAAGCCACCTAATCCTTATAAGCTGCCTCGATCTCCTTGGTGATCGTCTGGAACATTTCCTTGAGCTCTGTTGCTCATGTCAGCGCATGTGTGGTCTTCTCCTTGATTGTGTCCACTACCTAGACTGCAAATTTGTCATTGATCAATCCTGCACATTATGTCCAGGTCTATGCTATCTATGTCTTCGCTTCCTCTGCTTGTGCATGGACTTCTGCTACTCGTCCCTGCAATGGTTCCATTTGAGCCTGACACTCTTGTTTCTGGGTTTGCACAGTGATTAGTTCTGCTTGCAATCTCTTCATATCCTGCATCCCTTTGACTTGTTCTGGGATTGGTATTGTCTTCTGCTTTTGCTTGAGCTCTTGAAATGCTGCATTGATCCTTTCTTCTTCCTTGTCCCACCATTGGACCTGTGCATCCTCCTCCAACCTGGTCCAAAGCTGTGTTGCTTTATCAAACAAGTCAGTTGTTGTGCTAACCTACTGCTCTATCTCCTACAACTGCACTGTTGCTTCCTATTTCCTTTTCTCCTTGACTGTTGGTGGAGTGGTTGGTATGAGCTATTCTCATAGATTCTCGATCTCCATCTGGTATTGATCAATTTCCTGTGCAATCAGATCAATATTTTCTGCTGCTACGATTTCCTCACTCTGCGTGGCCTATGGAATCTTCTCATAAGTTCCTGCCACTTTCTACTCCAATCCTTTTATGCACTCCCTTTCCTCCTCAATCCCATCTTTAGCCTTCTCATAGAAGGTTTTCAACGCGTCCTACTTCTGTGTTGCCTACTTTAATTCAGTTAATTCTCTACGTGTGCGAGATTGTACCTCATGGTTTATGCTCACCTGCAACCTTTGTAATGCCCCTGATGGTATCCTTGTCACCACAAGTTGGATTTGGCTTAAATATTTCAAGGGTGTATGCCCCACAATTTCATCCATGTGCAACATACTGGGGTTGATATAGAATGTTACGCGTGGCTGCAATATCCTCTCAACTAACTCTCGTTCTGGTTATTGCACTCTTCCTTCTGTCTGTGGTGCTGACGGTTTGATTCCCCTATTGCTTGTTGTTGGTCCTTCCCCAATATTCTTGATGAGGTGCCTCATGTTTGCCAAATCCTCTTGGATCTTGTCCCTGTGGTGTGCATCATGGTCGAAGTCCTCGGCTAGACAATCATGGACCATTATGGTGATCATTTCCCCATTTTCAACTGTGATCGTATACTCTGGCGGTGTTCGGTGTGCCTTTGATTTCTTGCGCGTGCCTCCTACCTGCACGGTTGGTCTCTTATTTTCCCCTAGTTCTTGTGTGTTGGGATTTGGGGTGGTCTCTTGGGCTCCCTCAGCTTGTTTCTGTTGTTCCTTGGTCGATTGTGTATTATCTTTCTTCCCCTTCTGGGTCCCTGTCTTCTTTGGTCCTTCATCTATCTGTGTTGGCTTGCCTTGGCCCGTTCTTGGTCTCTTGGGCACTTGGATTTCCGGAGGCTATGTTTCTCCCTGCTCTACCTCTTCCTCTGTTGTTCTTTCCGACACTTCTTAGGTAATGGCTGGGATCCTCCATTCGTCGGGCCATTTGTTGATGACCATGTCAATATCACCCTCTGTGATGCAGAAGTGCATTTGTAGTCACTATTTAGACGGATCCTGCCTTTCATGTATCCACATTATTTGTCATGTGGCATGGAAATTGGCAATGTTTGCATATCGCACGATACCTTCTAGTGTAATTCTCCACATATTGGAGATGGATTCCTGTAGGTCGTGTAGGTACCCCTCAAAAATGGATCCATTTTCCTTTTTGTTCCTTGAGTCTGGCTTGGCTCTGAGTAAGAAATACCTCACTCCTTGTGGCTTTGGTCTGGTACAAAAGACTACATACCTTAGCTATTGCCATCCCATGAAGGCTATTAATGTAATCAGCCATGAGTAGTGGAACTCTGTGCCTAGGTCCTACACATCCTTGCACTGTTCTAGGAAAAATTTCAATAAGTATGGTGCCCAACTCATTGAGGTGCCTTTTGCACACTAGGATGCAACTGCAACAACTCCAGTTGGGACTTCCTCCCTGCGACATTTCTTAGCAACTTGCAGGCTAAGATTTTTGCACCCAATTGTGTGGCTACATTGTTGATCCATTTGATGATGATCCCTCTTATTCCCCTAGAGGTGCCATACTTCTTCTTCATCTCTTCTGCTAGTGCTTTCTCATTGGTTTTTTCATCCAGAAACAACACGAGATCCATACCCCAAATTGGTAACCTTGTTATTTGCGCAATAAGCTCAACGGTTATGGGGACGGGTTTTTCCAGCTAGATGTCCCCTCCATGTGTGACTGCTAATAGTTGTTTGACACATGTTGTTGCGTACTGGCCTCTACCAAAATGTGGTAGGTCCAACAGGCCTAAAATTCTCTTTTTCTCTTGTCCAGTTGCCCACTGGTATGGCTTTTTGATCGGTTCTCCAACTCGATTTGTGCCTGTGGTATGTATAAAGACCCTCTGCACAAGTTTTTGGAACTTGGATTCGTCTGATACATTGTGGTCTAAATATTTGAGCTTCCCGACATGGCCCAGTAGCTCTGGTCCTAACTGTACCCCAACTGGTATGCACAGTAGAACAATTTTTGTTGTTGGTTTCTTGCAAGGTGGCCTAGGTATCTGTATTTTGTCTTTCTGTTGTGGTGGTGTCTAGCTCGAAGTTCCAGTGGCTTCCGGTTTCTCCTCTATATACCATTTCGACCAAGCCGAGACATCTTCAATGGTCTCCCCTGCTGGGTGTCCTGAGATAGTCGTTTGAGACTCATCTGTCTCTACTGATGTTGTCTCATTCGGCTTCGTGCCATTAATTTTTGGAGCTGCCTCTGTATCCTCTGGCTGCATCTCCTTCAGGGTTTTTGTTCCCTGGTTCTGTGGCTACTGTACTTTCGCTGGTATCTCCTGGCTCATGCCCTCTGATGTTGGCTGTTGGTTTTATTCCAGGATAGGTGTGGATTGTACTTATATCGTCTCTGGTGATGGGATTTCATCGATATCGACGATCTCCGGTCACTGCTATTCACTTTCTTCCACCTGTCCTCGTGACCTGGTTTGAACTCTGGTTCTTCTAGCGGTTTGGCTCACTTCTACTTGCTTGGGCGGCACCATGGTGGTGAATGTAAAATGTTGGCTAGACTCGGATAGTGTTGGTGATATCTTTGAACTCACTCTATGTTCTGTGGCCTCTGTCACTCTCTGTCTGCTCTGTCTTTGTGAATAGACTATCATCTCCTGCGTCCGTGTGTTGTATGGATTTCCCATGAATCTTGTCGAGGACGTTTCCTTGGTTTTGGGTTTAATGCACCCTTATTACCAGTTCAATGCATCTACTTTGGTTTCATACTTTCCATTACTCTTGATTTTCCATCTCCAGTTGGTGCGATTAATGTGATGTCCCATCAGTCCTTGCCATCCTTTAATGCCGCCTAGTGCTGTCATGTCATCCTTCTTTTGCCGACTTTCCTTTTCCCACTCATTTCACTTTGTATGTAACCGTTTTCCTTCTCCTCATCGAATTTGTGTTTTCAAATTCGTGTGGCCTTTCTACCTCTGGTGCACTATGCCCGCTTTGGTTTTATTTCCTTTTTGTTCTTTTTTTGATTTTTTTTTTTTACTACATGGTGGATGGTCGATTGTCCTTGTACAGCTTCAATCAACTCCCGTTGATCATTCCTCTGAGTTATGCGACTGATAAATCTCCTAACTATACAACTCCTCCATCTGTGAGAGATTTTACCTCATACAGTCCTAACCAATGCATTCTGAGCTTTCTTGGGTGTTGAAATGATTTGCTATCATACATCAATACTAGATCTCCTTCCTTGAACATTTTCTTCTTGATGTGTCTATCATGCCAAGCTTTGTCTCTTGCCTTATGAACTTGTTGGTGGAATCCTGCTAAGATTTGTTCTTCCTCCATGGTCAGTAACTGATTAAGTCTCTCCTGTACATTGCCTCGTTCTGTCATTTGTGTGATCGTTGCTACACGCAATCTTGGTACTAAAAATTATAATGACACTACTGCTTCTTGGCCATAAACCAGTTTAAATGGTGTGTTCCCTATCAACTTTTTGCATGTAGTCCTGTATTCCCATAATACTACTAGAACTTTGAGGTCCCAGTTGTCCATGTTGACATTGCAAATATTTATCAGTGCGTTCTCCAAGACTTTGTTGAAGGCTTCCATAGTGCCATTTGCCTGTGGATGATACAGTGTGCTATTCTGATGATGGACTTCAAATTCTTCAGTCATCGTGTGGATGGTGTTGTTTATGAAGTGCATGCCTTGGTCACTCATCAAAACTCTTGGGCACCCAAATCTAGTGATTACGTGTTCAAACAAAAAGTGCGTTGTTGTTTTTGCGCTACAATCCTTCAGTGGTGGAGCTTTCGCCCATCTTATTAAATATTTCATCGCGGTGATAATGTACCGAGCCCCTATTGTTTTTGCGGATGGGTTGATTGGTCCCACAATGTCGATTGCCCACTTGTCAAATGTCTGTAATGTTACTTGTGGTCATAATGACATTTCATCCCTTCTGTTGGGTTTGCCTACCCTTTGACAGACATCGTAGCTTTGACAATACTCCTTCGAGTCTCTGTGAATCATTGTCCACCATAGTCCTGTGTGCAATACCTTTTGTGTGGTAGCTTTACCTGCATAATTCCCTCCTGCTATTCCATCGTGGGCTTCCTCTAAAAATCTTGGTCTTTCATGTTCTAACATGTATCTTCACAAGATTCTATCTGCACCCATTTTGTATAAGTGTCCTGCAATCAATTGATAGTCAGCAGCACACACTACCAGGTTTTTCTTCTGCGCGGTGCTATATTCTTGCGGCACAGTTCCTGTACTCAAGTAACGAATGATTTCTGCGAAGTATTCATCAACAATTTGTACTGAGAATAGTTGTGCATCTGGAAAGTTGTCTTCTAAATTCGTAGGTTCTTCTCCATTTGTGACCCTTGACAGGTGGTCAGCTCCTGCATTCAATTTTCCTGGTTTAACTATTACTTCAAAGTCAAATTATTGAAATAGAAGTAACCATCGATAGATTCTCCCCCCCAACACTAGCTTGTTGACTATGTATTTCATGGCTGAGTGATCTGTGAACATATTAAAGTTATTTCCCAATAAGTAATGCCTGAACTTTTGTAGTGCATAGACCATGGCTAGGCCTTCTCTAGTTGTAGTGTTATAGTTCTGTTATGACTCTGATAACTTTCTGCTCGCAAATGTTATTGGGTGATCCAAGTGTCCCACTCCTGGCTATGCCAAGATAGCTCTGAGTGCTATAGCTAATGCATCTACATGAATGTGGAATTTCTTCTCCCAGACTGGAAATACTAATATCAACACGGTAACCATATTTTCCTTCAAGGTATCCAGACCATGTTGACACTCATCGTTCCACTGAAATTTTGTATCCTTCCTTAACAACTTTTCCATTGGTGTAGTGATCTGTGCATATCCTTTGATAAATTTCCTGTAGTATCCTTTCTGTCCCAACGTCGCTCTTAGCTGACAGACTATTTTTGGTGGTGGTAAATTAACAATTACTGCGATATTTGTCGGATCTACTAATAAACCTTGTTTGCATACTATATGGCCTAATAGTATCCCAAACGGTGTTCCAAATATGCATTTATTTATATTCGGTGATTGCTGACACTGTCTACATCTTTCTAACATCAGTCGTAAAACTTCCACATGGTCTTTCAACAGACTATAGACTGTCCAATCATCCAGGTATACTTCAAGAAATTGATGGATGAATTCTTTAAATGCTGCGATGACCACTCTGGAGAATATCGTTGGTGCATTCTTCAGTCCAAAAAGCATGACTATGTACTGATAAGATCCCCATAGTCTTGTATTTGTCCTCTTGTGATATCTTAATCTGATGGTAGCCTGAGAATCCATCAGTGAACGAGTAAGATTCATGTCCTCCCACGTTATCTAACACTTCATCTGTGAATGGTGTAGAGAATGGGTTATGTAGGCATGCATCATTCAACTTCCTCAAGTCGACACATATCCTAATCCCTCCTTGTTTCTTGTCATGTACTACCATTGGACTTATCCATTCTGACTCTTCGACTGGTTCTATGATGACGACTTCAAGCATCCTATCGATCTCAGATTTGACTTTCTGTTTATATATTAGATTCAATCTGTAAAGTTGTTATCTAATAGGTATCGCTTCAGGTCTGAGTGTTATCTTCATTTCTCCTAGCTCTCCGACTATACCCTTCATCTCTGTTAATGTTGTAGGAAACAAGTCGTTGTATTCACACAACAATTTTGTGATGCTTTCTACAGTCCGCTCATCCCAATAATGTCCAATGCTGGCCATTTTGGGCTGCTCAACTATCTCGATGTTAACTTTCTTTACCTTGATCGACACGGAAATGACTTCGGATTCTATGGGTGGGCCTTCCACATCTCTTTTTCCTTCTGCTTCTTCGATATGAATATTGCACAGATCATCTTCATCTAGTGCTTCCTCCTGTACATGGTAACATGACAACAGGTCCTTGACTGTCTATTTGTTTCGTTGTTTTTCTTCTGTGATGAATTGTACTTTTGGTTCTTTGATAAATACTGTGCCTCTG
This sequence comes from Picea engelmannii, assembly GCA_009831015.1. Taxonomy (NCBI): domain Eukaryota; kingdom Viridiplantae; phylum Streptophyta; class Pinopsida; order Pinales; family Pinaceae; genus Picea; species Picea engelmannii. The sequence goes on along the minus strand of ML785760.1, from coordinate 719,846 downwards.
ATCTGTTTAAGGGCTGCATCTATGTTGGGATTCTCATCTTCAAATGAGAAAGTGACTGAAAAAATATGTTGCAATGTCGTCCAGGTCATAGTTCCCTTGCGCAATTCCTGGTCTGTATACCAATTCGCTGGTATGCTCTCTAGAGTGTGTATGAAGTGATGAGGCCATTCCTCCGGGGGTGTCATTTTCCACAACATTCTGCATTTCTCTAAGTGTTCCGCTGGTGCCCTTTGTCCATCATACCTCTGTTGTTGATTGTCTTTTTGTTCTGCGTCAAACCTTATGTGCAGTAACTGTTTACATTGGTACCAATCTATGATGGTCTCCTTGTGGGCGCCCCACCATCTTGCCAGTGTGGCCTTTAATGATAAATCAAGTGCTAACATCCTCTAGTTCTCTAACACTATGTCTTTGTATTGTGTCAAGAATGTTTCCAAATCGTTTAGTCCATGGAAACTGGGTGGTTCTTTGATTTATATGCCTACCCATCTTACTGCGCGGTCTATTCTTTCACATCTTCTCGTGGATACTTCGTGTAGCCCCTTCTTCTAGTTCTCTAACCTGGTGTCTGAGTCTGTTGCACATGAAGTAATGATCTACTAGCTGAGTACTTCGTCTGCAGTTGGGTTTATGTAATCCTCATCGCGTGCATTTTTTCTGTACAACTAGTCGATTTCCTCTAAGTCTAGGCAAGTAGGTTCTAAAAACCTCTCCCCTTCGGATGGGTCTAATGGCACGATGACCCTATATTCATCAGACTCAAATGTCATTTTCCTGGTCTTCAAATTGATTATGGCCTGGTTTTCAAATGCCCAATCCAAACCAAGAAATGATGGATACGGTGTTGTGTCATCTACCATTTCAATAACTTCAAAGTCTACTTTAGTGCGCACTCCATCAAGATCTACTGTCACTCCTTTCAATATACCGATTGGTAGGACTCTGTGCTGGTTTGATAGTTTCAATTGGATAGGTGAGTATCCTAATGTTGGATCTACATTCACTTCAGATCCTAGATCCAATATTATGTCTCCCATATTGAAATCCCCAATGTTAGCATTCAGTCTAAATTCCATACTTGTTCTTCTTCTTGTGTGTAGGTGATTAACTATTTTTGGTTCTAGATTTTATTCCATCTCGCTGCTACATTTTTCTAGTATGTTTTTCAATATTTTCACAGATGATGGATCACTTAATACTTTTACACACGATTGCAAAAATCCTTTGATTGTACTTACTTGTCCCATGGGTTGCATCCTGTTGGTATGATCCAATGATGGAGGCATCTCGTATTCTGGTGCTTCCTTGTTATGCTAATATAGTTGAAGTCGACACCATTTCATTCTTCTGAAATTCTTGTCTGGCTTGCTTGAATATCTCCTTCTCCTTCTGTGCATCGAACTGCTTCTTTGGTTCAATGTTATTCTTCACCCACTGATTATGTTCTGGGTCCTGTCGAACTACGTGATTTCTTGTTTTCGTTCCTCCCTGAGTGACTATGTTGATGTTTCGTCCTTCATCCCTTGCTTCAGCTGAAATCCACTGAACATTCAGGTTATGGGCCCACACTATCTTCAGACAATCTAACCACTAGAAGATAGATTGGGAGGATTTGCTTAGTTGCAGTTGTAGTTGCAGCCAGTTTTTGCTGCAGCAATGAAACCCTAACCCTCTCGTTGAGGAACCTTAAGTGAAGGGATTGACCTAATTTTCGGATAGACTAATGTGCCCTAGCCTAATGCATCTCCTAATACTCTCAACAAGCTAAAACGTCAAGTTTGAATTTTTGGTCAAAATCAAGGCTTGACCAAGCCAAAACAGTTATGACTTACTCTATGAAGTCAGAAAACAATTTATAAGAGGCTTCTAACTTTAGAGCATGGAAGACAAGGATTCATCTCATCCTTGCCAAGAATAAAGTGTTGGATATCATGAAAGGAAATATTGTGGAACTAGAGTTTGAAGAAGGAAAAGAGAAGCAATCGCAGAACGTTGCAGTTATGGAGAAGTTCAAAGACAATGACATCAATGCCATGAGTATCATAGTGGATTCTATAAAAGACCACTTGATACCCTACATCTCCCATCTTGACTCATCTAAGAAGATGTATGATGCCCTAACAAACCTCTTCTCAGTCAGAAGCATTGGACAAGTAATGAGTCTGAAGAATGAGCTCCGTGACATGAAGATGAATGATGATGACATCATAACATCATACTTTGTGAGAATATCTCAGTTAAGAGATCAAATACAAGCTATTGAAGAAATCATTTTAGAGAAGGAACTGGTAAATATAGTACTCAACAGTCTTCCGAAGACATGGGATGCATTTGTTGCAAGCATGAACATAAGGAAGGAGTATCCTGCATTTGAAGAAATTTGGACTCGCTGTGCACAAGAAGAATCAAGGATTAGTGCAAAAGAGAAACCTCAAAAGAAATACGATGATCAAGCCTTCACAACAAGGTTCAAGAATTTCAGGAACAAAAGGAAGTTTGGCTCAAAGAAGAAGCCAAATCAAGAGAAAGATATGTCAAAAATACAATGCTTCAACTGTAGAAAATATGGTTACTACAAGAATCATTGTCCCAAGCTAAGGAAAAGGAAGGAAACACATGGAGCTTCAGTTGCCGAAGAAAGGGAACCCTCAAAGAAGACCAAGAAAGATAAAATGAACTTCTTCTTCTAAAAGAAGGTAACAATATTCTTCATAATTCTTGTACACACCATGTTTACATTTTTCTGTACATATCTTGCATATCTATTTCTTAGAAGATACTATGTTCAAAGAGAAACTATACCTATGGAAGAACAACAAGATAAGGATTGCTATCACAATGACTACAAGTTAGGCAATACACATGAAAGGATGAATTACATCAACAACCCCTAGTAACAATTCATGTGGAAGTTATTACATAAGTAATAGCTACAAGATAAGCCGAAATCATAATTAATCTTAAAGAAACCTAGAAGAAGAAAAGACAAAAAGAATTCAACAATCAAAAAGAAATTAGAAAAATACTTGTGACACTTTGCAGAAGGCAATAAGGATGCAGACGAAAGTGTGGATTCTTGATGCAGGAGCATCGCCCACGTCAAGCGAGCTAGCGCGAAAGTGGGAGACAACTGGACAAGCCAACGCGATTTCTTTTTGGATTTCACCTTGAAACTGTTGCGCAAAACATTAATGTGTGATTTGATGAAGTGCACTTTGTATATTGTATTGGGCCTTGAGCAGATAGCTCATGTCCTTAGGTAGATGGGGCATTTAATAGAATTAATGTAAAGATAGGTAGGAATTTAATTCTAGATTTGATAGTTTAGAGCTCGAGAGGGAACCGGGATATAGACACCCTCCTTTGTACATTGTAACATTATCATCATTAAGAATTCAGGAAGAGAAGAGCACGCAAATAAGTGTAGAGAGAAACCTCCATGTACAGACATTGAATTAATAGAAAAGCTTTGATTCAATCCCATGGTTGTGTTATTCTCTTTGTATTGATAATATTATGCTCACGAATGTTTGCTTCTTGTCATGCATTTGCTTTTATAGGCTGTGTATGTGATTTCATGGTTGGATTGAAGTTTGTAAGAACAAGGATTTAGTTTCAATTGTTTCTCTATCTTGAACCAGAGAATTCCTGCAAGGAGTGCAGTCGAATCGTTCCAAAGGAGTGCATTGACAGAAGGGTTCAGATAGAGATAACTTTTGTTCTAAGTTCCCAAAAGTGCAGATAGGGTACCGGAGCTGTGCAAGGCATGTGTAGGCTAGATGAAGTCTTAGAGTTGTGATTCTGAGCAAAGGGATTGAAAGATTTCTACTGCAGGTGTACGCAGAAGTCGAAGAGCTTCGACACTTAGGTTTGGTTGAAGATTTTCCGCAAGGAGTGCGTGCAAGAGTTTCTTCCTGAGAGATTTGAAGTCGTGAAAGCTCGGGAGAGATAGACCTTCAATTTCGTTGAAGGATCGGGATAGAAGTTGTGCACGAGTAGATTGAATGGAAGTGTCACAGGCTGCAGAGCAGGTTGGCGAACAAGTCTCGTGGGAGACACTTCTTGTTCGTGGATTACACAAGAAGAGGAGTGGACGGTCAATATTCTTCGTGGGGAAAATCCATGAAGTTACCGTGGATCGTTGGATCTATTAGGATTGGAGAAGGTTACAGTGCAAGTGTGGAGAGGCTAGAAGCTTAGGCGGGCGGAGTGTTGATCCAAGTCCATTCGGGCCTTGGATCCATCGCGAGATCGGCTATCGATCCATCATGAGAAAAGAGCGGAAGATTAGGCAGCGGGAGTCGCGATAGGGCGAGAAGCGAAGTCCTGACGATTTCGTGGACAGTGTGGGCCACAACAGGGTGACATGGCAGGTGACGCGCGATATTTCGGGTATCGGCGCCTCGGGCTTCAGGAGTCGAGGGAGGAAGTAATTGACCTCGCGAGTAGCGAAGTCGTGAGGAAGCGAGATCGCGAGTTCAGCGTATCGGCGCATCACGTATCAGAAGTCAAAGCCTTAAGTGTTGGGTGTTGCGAGTCGCGAAGTCCCGATAGAAGAGGAAGAAAGTCAGCGTGGACTGACGCATCGGATCTAGGGGAAAAAGAGAACCCAGAGATAGACTGTGTGCTCGCGAAGCTGCGAGTTTCGATTTTCGCGACAAGTGAACAAAGGGGAAGTCAAGCAAAGAAACTGTGGGTGTAGATCTTCCGATTGGGAGATAGAAGAACCTAGAAGTTCTTCGGGCCACGGAGAAGAGAAGGTCCTGGAGGAGGCGAACGTGCTTCGAGGAGTGCGGTTGCCGTCAGTTCTCCTAGATGGAGGGAGTCGATTACATAATTCCAAAAGAAGAGCATGCAGTCATGCATGAAGCAAGGATTATGAGGGAGCTAATCCTAAATAATATGATCCATTGAGGATTATGAAGTATCTACCCATGTTCCCATCAATGGTAGAAACCATGAAAAGAAGCATGTGTTCAGTTTGACTTTAGAAGAAGTCTTCTTTGAAAAGAAGCCTTAAAGTATCCCTGGTTATCGATCCACATCCATGATCCTATTATGAAAGAAAGAAGTTGGAATCTTCAAGGCATGGAATCTATAGAAAACTCCATGGACCCAAGAGCTAAATAGAAACATGAGGAAGAACACAAAGATTCTAAGAGAGAAAGAAAATCCAGAGCAACCAGTCATTGTATGGAGAATCACAAGACTACTAGCCTAATTTGAACTCACTAAAAGCAATCAAGCAGAGGAAATGAAAGTTGTGATGAAAAACAATATATGGAAGACTTATGAATGTAAGCATTGCAAGATCCAAAAATAGAGGTTCTACCAGATGGAGGGAGAAGACTATGATGATTGCTTGTTCTAGTAAACCAGACATACCTCTATAGGAGCCATTATATCGTCCGCAATATCAATGGGTTGGAGTTTACATCAGATGAATGCAAAGATTGTTCTCCATAATAATTGAACAAAGAGCGTATGTAGAGAAACCTCACGGATTTGAGGTATACCAGAAAGAGACCCTTGTATGCAGATGGAAGAAGACAACTTGGTGTGTAACACCCTGTTTCCCCTAGTTTGTAAAAATAACTGGACTGGCCAAGAATGTGGCAGACTCATAAATGTGAATATGTGATGTAAATGGACCTTGTGGAAAAGGTCAATGAATGTGAATAACATTATGAATTTATATTGCAAGACTACTGAGAGGGGATGTGCAGAAAAAGAGACCACGATGGCGATGGAAGGCACCTGGAAAGGTGGCATTAACTTCCACTGAGAATTAATACCGTATTTGGACTCCACTGGCCCGGAGAACCAAAAGTGGCTCACTGGCCCCGAATTAAATGTCTCGTAGGCTGGTAGGTAGATGGCTTAATGAGGGAGGGGAGAACTCTGGCATTATGCAGAGTGAGTGATAGCAAAGATGAAGGATTGCAACCTTCGCTCCTAGTCACTGGCAGATGGAGACACAGTCTCACAGCATCGTGGTCTCAACTCGGGGGTGGCTAGTGGTAAATCCGCCAGGAGTCGCTAAGCCTATGGTTGGGTGGAAACGAGCACCTCTCTCAGTAGTTGCTTGACCCCTTGTGTTATTTCTGATAAGTGTTTTGCCTCTAGCATTTGANATATATATATATATATATATATATATATATATATATATATATATATATATATATATATATATATATATATATGTTATTCTGATGAATATGCCCATAAGCTGTGAAACGGTGAATGATTTCATTTATAAGAATGTTTGTATGGTGTTTTGATCAGTACTAGTAGTTGTATATTTGTATGGAAAGAGTATATATGGCATACGTCCTCATGAATTGTTATTTACATGTGTGCTGATCTAATTCAGACTTCATGTCTAGTTCTTGGGAGGACGACACCCTTACCTGCCTTAGATAGTACCCTGGGTGAACCTCCCCATAGGAATAACCTCCTTGAAAAGCCCATCTAGAATCAGGAAAGAGAAGGTGAAGGTGTAAGGACTTAGTAACCCTGCACAAGGAGGAACGATCCTCTTGAAAACCGAGATGGCAGTATAAGGATGAAGGATCAAATCAACGTACGAGATTTCATCAGGAAATCTATGGTCACTCATGACTATTAGATTTGGTAAGAGAGAATGGAGGGTTAAGTGCCTTAACCCTGATAGGTGTTGATCGACGGATGAGGTTCTGTCAGGAAATCTGCAGTCGCACTCGACCATTAGATTGGTAGGAGGAAGTAGGGCGTTAAATGCCTTACCATTTTGTTTTTTTGTGTCTTTGTGGGTAGCGAAGAGTTTAGGACTGTAAATCCCCAAGGTCCATGAGAGTATCTGAACCATGGATCTTTCCACGTTTAGGAAGTCGTGGGAGAACCCACAAGTTAGAAATTTGTTTGAGCCGTCAGATCTCAGCTGAAAATCCCGACAGCCGTTGGATCTGTCAGGAGATACCCGAGGGATAAAATCCCCAGTGTATAGGGGTGAAAAACCCCGGAATAGATCTAAGTTGTCCAATTAACGGAGGCCGCGTGTCAAGAGATCACCCATATCGGGAAACCAGAAGTCGGAAAATCGGGAGTCCTGTTGACAAGAGATCGGGGCTCTCCATTGTGAAAACCCCGGAGTAGATCTAAGCTGTCCGATTGACGGAGGCCACGTGTCGCGAGATCTCCCATTTCAGGAAATAAAAAATTGCGAGATCGGGAGTCATGGTGACAAAGGATCAGGACTTTCCTGGGTGGAAACACCAGAGCAGTTGCGGACCGTCCGATTTAAGGAGGTGACGTGTCGAAAGATTACCCGTTTCAAGAAATCAGGAATCGCGGAATCGGGATTCCTGTTGACAAGAGTTCAGGACTTTCCATGGTGAAAATCCCAGGATGGATCTGAGTCGTCCGATTGACGGAGGCCACGTGTCGTAAGATCTCCCATTTCGGGAAATCAGGAATCGCGGGATCGAGATTCTTGTTGACAAGGGGTTGGGACTTTCCATGGTGGAAACCCCGGAGCAGCTGCGGACCGTCCGATTTAAGGAGGTGACGTGTTGAGAGATTACCCGTTTTGGGAATCGAGGATTCGGGAGTCCCGTTGACAAGAGGTCGGGCTCTCGCCTTGATAAACCTCGACATAAGAGAGGCTGTGGTCATATGGGAAGAGGTCATATTGACCAATGCTTAACCCAAGGGCTAATCACCGGTTGAGGCTCGTTCAACACTTCGGCATTTCGGCATCCGAGATACTAAAGGACATGTTTCCCTGTGCTCTCAAACCCCAAAGTCTAGACTTATAAACCTCAAGATGTTAGCATATGGTTAGGTTCTGATGAATGGTCAGGATCCTCTCGGAGGATCCTGGGTCTGGGATGAC
>ML785760.1:670091-694649 GCA_009831015.1 Picea engelmannii | reverse complement strand
TTATGTGAAATATATTGTGTAAAGAAGAACCAATTATTGAATAGATTTACCCAATTTAAAATAGCGATTCTCGACATTCTTCGGTGCCAAGAGAATGTATCGCTAATTTTATTGTGAGAACCTATTATATGTTGTAGACTCTTGTTGTACTTCGGTTCTCCAAGATCGACAATTACAGGTTACCTTTACGTGGTGAGTTTAAAGTTTTGTGTGTAAGTGTTTATGTAAAAATAAAAAACTTGTATTTTGATGCAAGCTGGTAGCCCAAGTATCAAGTACATTGTTTTTATTAGAAGTCACCTTGTGTAAAGGAATGTTGAGGACATTCAGTATCCAAACTTTTCTTCTAGATACTGAAGGATAGCCGAAAGCAAAAATCCGACAGATGAAGGCAAGTTCATAGAATGCATCAATAATTGTCAACTTTTATCACAGAAGCCTCGATGAGCCAAGTTGTCAAATTGTCTAGTATACAAGTGCAAGAAAGATGGTCAGAGGCATTTTGAGTTTAAATGTGTCGATGGAAAGCTCGAAGAAGAGAAAGAAGAAAGAGCGGAAGCCGTGTGATTGCAGAGTGAGTTTCAGTGCTGAGGAAGACCAGACAGACAGACAAAGTTAAAGTATTGTATGTCATGTAATTGTGATTTCATTATTGTAAGATTTTTAAATGTAAGCATTAAAGGGGGGTGTTAGAGAATAATGCTTCATTAATGCATTATACTAAGATTGGGTTAGTTGAAGATTTATAGGAGGTTGTTGAGATATTCTCTCAACCTCTCCCTCCATGAGTGGAATCAGTTGGATATGAATCCAACTATATATATGTGTACTGTGTTGTGTTTCATAGGGTAATACAAATTATCATTTGTGTGTTAATCTTGTTCAATGGCTGCTCTTCCAATTTCTATTTTGATTGGAGTCCTGCACTCCCATTCTGCAACTGGACTGTCATCACCTACAACTGCCATCACCTAGACAGAGTGGTCTCCCTCGACCTCCCTGACATGGAACTGCACGACACCACCTCTCCTTCCCTTGCCAATTTGTCCTTTCTCCATACGCTTGATCTTTCTGGCAATGCGCTCCACGTTTATATCCCAACATAGTTTGGACGCCTTTTTCGTTTGAGGGAGCTCAGGTTGGGTGACAATCAATTGGAGGGAAGCATTGCCAGTGATCTTGGAAATTGCACAAAATTGGCTCAGTTGGCGCTCTCCTACAACAATCTCACTGGAAGTATTCCTCAGAAGTTGGGTTCCCTAACACATCTGCAACAACGTTTCTTAGGAGTAAACAACCTCACCGGTACCATTCGTCTTCCTTTGGAAACCTCTAGATTTTGATTATTTTAGAGATTGCAAAAAAATGTCTCACTAGTGTTATATTGTGAATTCACAAGCAAAATTCCCCTTTTTTGTTCAAATATCTCTACTTTGATTGAATTGAGAATTTACAGAAACAAACTCACAGGAAGTGTGCCACAAGAATTGGGCCTCCTCACTAATCTCCAAACGCTTTACCTCTATGACAATGAATTATCATGTTCTATTCCCACTTCTTTGTCAAATATCTCCACTTTGGTTGACTTAGAAATGAGCACAAACAACCTCACAGGGAGCATGCCACAAGAATCGGGTCGGCTCACTAGTCTCCAAATGCTTTACCTTTATGAGAATGAATTATCAAGGACCATTCCCGCTTCTTTGTCAAGTATCTCCACTTTGGTTGACTTAGAAATTTGCAGAAACAACCTCACAGGGAGTATGCCACAAGAATTGGGTCGACTCACTAGTCTCCAAATGCTTTACCTTTTTGAGAATGAATTATCAAGCACCATTCCTACTTCTTTGTCAAATATCTCCACTTTGGTTGACTTAGAAATTTACACAAACAACCTCACAGGGAGTATGCCACAAGAATTGGGTCGATTCACTAGTCTCCAAATGCTTTACCTTTATGAAAATGAATTATCAGGCACCATTCCCGCTTCTTTGTCAAATATCTCCACTTTGGTTGACTTAGAAATTTGCTTTAATAGCCTCACAGGGAGTATGCCACAAGAATTGGGTCGACTCACTAGTCTCCAAACGATTTACCTTTTTGAGAATGAATTATTAGGCACCATTCCCTCTTCTTTGACAAATATGGTTAACTTGAGTGATCTCTATTTATGGGGAAATCAACTTAGTGGAAACATACCAAATTCCATTGGAAATTGTTCAAAACTTACAACACTCCTCCTAAACGACAACATGTTGAGTGGGAGTGTGCCAACAGAATTGGGTAAGTTATCCCTCCTTGAAACATTAGACTTGCAATCTAATCAACTTGGTAGTGGCAATTCTATAACCATGCATTTTCTTATAGCCCTTACCAATTGTTCCCACCTAAATGAACTAGACTTGACAGACAATAAACTAGCTAGATTCTTACCCCTTGCTATAGGAAAACTTTCTACCAATTTATCTCTCTTAACATTAGCAAACAACTTGATAGAAGGAAACATCCCTCCACATATAGGCAATCTTAGCAGCTTAACCTATTTAAATTTATCTAGAAATTCTTTAAATGGTAGCATTCCATCTTTAAGAAACCTTAAAAATTTAGAAAGATTAGATTTAGGAAACAACAAATTACAAGGAGACATACCTAATGAATTTGAACTGTTAAAACGAATCCGTCTCTTGGACATCAGCAAAAAAATGCTCTTTGGGAAGATTACCAATTCCCTTGCACCCCTTAAACAACTAAGATTTATCCTCCTTCATCACAACCAATTATCAGGAAGCATACCTTCCAACTTAGGAAACTGTACAAATTTGGAATTGCTCGACTTGTCACACAATATGCTCATTGGAAGCATACCACAGGAAATTGTTGACCTTCCTAATCTAATATTGTATTTGAATCTGTCTTAGAATTTATTAGAAGGCTCATTGCCCAAGGAGATTGGTAAAATTGCAATGGCTCAAGCTATAGATATTTCTGCTAATCACTTGAGTGGAGTCATTCCATCTACACTTGGAAGTTGCGTTGAACTATTTTCATTGAATTTATCTCGAAATTCCTTCCAAGGCTCTATTCCAGATTAACTTGAAAAATTACAAAGTCTTATGAGCCTAGATCTCTCTTCCAACTTCTTATTAGGGACAATACCAATTACTCTCAACAAATTGAAAATGCTTCAATATTTGAATTTATCTTTTAACAAACTCACGGGGGAAATTCCAAAAGGAGGAATTTTTGCAAATCAATCAATTGACATGTCCTTAAATGGAAATCCTAACCTTTGTGGACCACAAGTATTCCATGTATCTCCTTGTCCAACACCAAGAGGTCATCCTTCAATTGTGAAAAGAGTATCATTGCTAGTGAGTGGAGCTACTTCTTTTATACTAAGTTGTCTAGTTTTAATATTCTTATGGAGAAGGAATGTGAATATACAAAACATTCGTGTCTCAAGAGCTATTTTCCAAAAGTTAGAGTGCCAAAGGATCTCATATCAAGAGCTTCACATAGCGACTAATGGATTTGCCAAAGCCAACTTACTGGGAACAAGTAGTTTTGGCTTAGTCTATAAAGGAATTTTGAATGATGGCACACTTTTTGCTGTGAAGGTTCTCCAGTTGCAAAATGACCAAGGTGAGAAAAGTTTTAAAGCAGAATGCAATGTCTTGCAAAAGGTTCAACATCAAAATCTGGTGAAAATCATAACCTCATGTTCCAAGCTCCATTTCAAAGGTTTAGTGTTCGAGTTTATGTCTAATGGGAGATTAGACAAGCATCTATATCCTAATAGAGATGAAAACAATGGTGAGGATGTGTGTGAATTGCCGTTAAAAACACGATTAGACATTGCCATAGATGTGGTCCATGCCATGGAATATCTTCATCATGATTCTTTTGTGCAAGTAGTGCATTGTGATTTAAAACCTAGCAATGTACTTTTGGATGAGCATATGTTAGGCCATGTAACAGATTTTGGTATTGCAAGATTAATTGGTGAAAGCTCTACTAATTTGCTTGCTTCATCCCTTGGTTTAAGAGTATCTATTGGCTACATTGCCCCAGGTATGTTTTTTTTAAACATCCCTTTCATTTTTATTCTCTTATTAGCAATATTTGTATCGATTGATTGAGTAAAATTTAATGAAGGTTGTCTTTCCTACAGAATATGGATCGAGTGGAACGGTTGATACCCAGGGAGATGTTTATAGCTATGGCATTATGTTATTGGAAATGCTCACCAGAAAACAACCAACTAGTCACATGTTTGTTGGATTCCTAAACTTGCACAATTGGGTAAACTTTGCATACCCAAGCAAGGTGAATGAAGTAATTGAGAGTGGTCTTTTTAGTGAGGTAGTTGGAGATGAATTTGAAGAAAATAATGTATACAAATGCTTACTATCTTTGGTACGTCTTGGTTTGCTTTGTTCAAAACATTCACCAGAAGAAAAACCAACTATGAGAGTTGTGGTAAGGATGTTGGAGAGTATCAGAGAGGATTTGGTGCCAAATGTAGTTGCTTCTAGAGGATTGAGAAAAAGCATATCCAAGTTGCTTAGCAATACAAATGCAAATGCAACAAGGCATGATGCCTCTGCATCAAATGACCAAAGTTCTTCTACATTTTAGTTTGTAAAGTTAACAATGACAAAAGTTTATGGTCTTGCCATCATTCTTACAATGACAATATATTTTTACAGGGGTTAATGATTTAGATTTACAGGGGTTAGGGGTTAATGATTTAGAGATAAGAACAGAGAAATCCCACTTTCATACTGGGATGATGTCAAATATGAACCTTGTATGGATTTGTTTTGGTTTTGATAAGTATGAGATGTGTGATGAAGACTCAATTAGAGAGTTCTGGCTCATATAATGAAATGCTGAGAATGTAATTTAGTTTTTTATTTTAATGAAATTACGAATTCTTTTTCTGCACAAAAAAATGTTCTAAATTATTATAGAGGAATAGCTCTCAACGTACTAATGAGGAAAACAACAATAGGTTTTATAGACGCTTCATCATTCTCTTCTTGTTTTCTGGGCTTGCAATTATGTGTTAAATATTCTATGGCAAAGTTAGTATCATTCTTAATGGCTTTCCTTCTTCCAAATTCTGTTTCCTTTTTGAGAAGAAACACAAAAGTAATAAAAGTTTATGTTGCATAAATATATATGGGAGCCTACACAAGTGCTGGGAAATCAGCTGCATCGAAGGCAGAGTTGTTTGAAATCTCCATGTGACTTGTTATACAATTAAAGAAGGAATACAGTGTAAGAGAAGTTCATGCCAGTTCATGTTTCAAGAGAAGTTAGATATTCCGCATATAAGATGAGACTATCAGTCACGAACAGAGATAGATGATTCGCCATAGCTTATTCCACCATTTTGGAAACCAAAGCAATATGGGCCATTTTCATTCTCAGAGGAAGGAACCACCCAGGAACAACATATGATTGAGAAGTGCAATGGAAACCAGCCCTCTTTCTGCGTAGAGAGGGATGAAACAAAAGATTCCCTTTGTTCACTCTGGAGGAAATTCAAGAGGAAATAGGTGGCCAGTGGGAGGTTGATACTCACCTACAAGCAGTCTAAAAATCAATCAAATCCAGTAGAAACAACACTGCAAAGGAATTGGAACTAAATAGAGGCAAGTCAGATCAAGTGATTGTTAGTCTGCAGAACATCGATCTCAAGCTGGAGCTCTATTCAAAGCCCGAGAAAGAGAATGTGGGGGCACTGTAAAGCAAGATAGTGACCTGAATAAAAAGCTTAGTACTGATCTGTGAAACATCTGTGAGAAGCTTCAGTGACTCCTCATCTTAGGCGACACCAAGCTGACTTGACCATTCTGAAGGCAAAATTGTTTGTTGTCTGAAAATGCAGACCAGTGCTCATGAGTACAGGAGAAGGGAAGCATCACAAAGGAGCGGCCGTGGATAATTACCGTCTTCCAAGGGTCTCTTATGCACACAGTTTCTCTGCCATGGCTACCAGTTTCAGAGTCAAACGTGTAGGTCTGTGACCCGGAAAGATTTCTTGACTTTTTTGCATGTTTGTAAATTGCAAAGGCCTCTTATGCACAGTTACGTCTGTAAAACTTTCAAAACGTAATGCGTAATGGTAATGGTAATATAGTTATCCGTCAGAGTTTTTCAGTTTTTGTATACAGTTTTACTGTGTTTAATGGTTAAAAACATGTGTTATGTTTTCTTCTGAAAAATCATAAATTCAAATTCATAAATTCAAATTCAAACTGGATAAGATATATATATTTCTATAAATTTTACCAGTTAAATAATTAAACCTACATTAAAAATAGATTATTATATAATATATATATTTTAGTGGGTTAAGGTTATTTAATGGAAATCTCCACTGCTTTTTTTAATTAAATTAAGTTAGTTTAATTGAATTAAGTTGACTTTTTATGGAAAATGGTTGTATGATATTTATATTACCACTTAATATTTTCAGACTTATGACATAATAATAAAGTTTTCACTTTAATTAAAAATTATTGGTAAATTAGGTGTTTTCTCAAAAGTTTATTTCTGAATATTTTTATAGAGTTTTACATTTTAAATATTTGAAAGAGGAAATCAAGGTATTTTGAGGTTATGTAAAGTTAGAAGTTAAAACTTGTTTACGGAAATGCCAGAACTAAAGGTGCTACTTATATATCACTATTGAAGGCAAATTATAAAAATGTTAAAACTAAAGGTTTTATTTATACATCACTATTGAAGACAAATTAGAAACAAATGTGATGGAACTTTACAAAGATGTAGTGCCAAAAATTGTTAAGAATTTGAAAATTCTGTTTAATGGGAAAATGACATTTAGTCTTTCTTATGACATTTCATTTCCTTGTATTATAGGCTATGTTTCTCCATAGGTAAAGGTTTATTTTCTTTTTCTTTTTTGTTTCCCATCTCAATGAATGCTCAAAAGAAAAAGAGAAATGTACAAAAAGCTCTAGAAGCTTCAAACTTTATATATTATGATTTTTAAGATTGTAAATATGAGATTTTTTTGTTTTTTCCTTGCATCTACACATAATTTTTTTGATTTCCAGAAATCTTATCTCTTCTTTTAATTAAGAAAAATAGTTTTATGTACTAGAAAAACAATGTGTTAATATAGTAAAACAATTTTGTAGGGATGCTTCTTACTTTACAAGATTTATATGTTGATGATTGCAGGTTCAATTTTTCAATGGTTACAATAATAACTAAATTATATATGATCTTTGAACAACCAAATTTAAATTAACATTATTTTTGCAACTATTATTAAAGAGGATTGGATTAATTAATTTCATTTCCACTTCATTATTTTCAATAAAAAATGTTATACTATCCTATTACTTATTAATCTTTATTATTCAAGTAATAAAATGGTAATAAGTTATATTTCTTTTCTATTTATGTTTTGATTAATATGATATAGATATAGTTTTGCATTTTGGTAACATGTTTTTACATATAACATTAAATGGAAACAACAATTTTTCATTTGACAGGTAAGACTAACTTGAAATTCCAAGCTTGATTGTAGATACAACATAGGTTTTGAAAGGAGAATGCTATGTACCTATGTACCTAAAGCATTACATGCTTTGAGTCAACATAGGTTTTGAAATGCTATCACTAAGTACCTAGAGCATTAAATGTTGTGTGTTTTAGGGTAGAACATTTAATGCTCTATAGCTGGTTACTTATTAATTTATGTTTGTGGGACAAGAAACTCTCTCCTTGTAACAATTTAATATTAAAATTTAGGAAAAAACTTCTTAGAATAATACATATCATAATAAAAAAATCTAAACTCTTTCTAAATATAATTGTGCAATCCATTTTTATTTTAAAATAATAATTCTTACTTTTTTATCTTTAAACTTCTTATGGATATTAAATTTGTAAAAATCTATAATATAATTTATTAAGTTATTATTTTTATTTTTAATGAAATATTATTATTATTATAATATTTTTTCCTATTCACATTTTATTAAATATAACTTTTTGTTTATTACTTACGTGAATTTTTCGAAGAAGTTTTGTGCCTTATATATTTCATTTTATTAAATATAACTTTTTGTTTATTACTTACGTGAATTTTTCGAAGAAGTTTTGTGCCTTATATATTTTATCGTGGTGGTTTACAAATTCTTTGATAATATATTGTGAGCTTATCATTTATAGGTTACTCTTATTGAGCTTATAATGTAGAGTGTCTCTATACATGTAGATGGGATTTTTCAGTATCATGGCATCATCAACAATCTTTGGAACTTTGGCTTTCAAGGTTCATTTTTACAAGTTGCATAGTATCTTGATTTTTTAGCATGTCAAATTTTAGATTATTAACTATTTATAAAAGTAAGTTGTTTGTTCTTTATTATTTATGATAATTTACGTTTAGAATAGTAGTTTATATAGTCTTTTCTTCCTACAATATTAGTTTCCTACAATATTAGTTTGTTAGGCCTTTAATTTGTACTACAATAGGTTGTGAGGTCTTTCTAATCCTTATCATTTGGGTTCAAAGTCTTTCCTCCAAATGAATGACCTCTCTTGCTTTGAGTCATTGATGAGCCTTCATAGTGAATCACCTAGTCAAAGTACTTTATAGGTCAATTAATGTAAATCTTAACCATGATAAATTAAATTTATATTGTTAAGAAATAAAACACAAACAAGACACAAGAACTTGGTAGAAAAAACTTTAAGTCATATTCAACACATGTATTCATCTCATGATGTCAGTCTATAGTACACGTATTTGACCACCTATAGATCTAGATATCATTGACAACTCATCAATGGATAATGACATCATCTCATTTGTATATAAGGATGACAACTCATAAGAAGGTCATCTTGGACTTTGTGATTGTCTAGGGACTCAGAGTCTAACATATATGATCCCATGAATTCAAGTTGAAAGGGGAGGGAGTTTTAAGGTACAAGAAAATCCTAAGATCTACAAGAACATAATTGAGGCAATAACATCTAAAAAGTGGACAAAAGTGGATCTAAATGGTGCATTGGAACACTAGATCAAGTTAGAGTATAAGTGAACTGACGTTTTGTTGGCAGCCCTACATGCTTTTTGCCTTTTAAAGTGACAGATAACAATTCCTATAGTTGCCTACGCTTCATCATGTAAATATTGCTATTTGAAGGTGACTTTTAGATTATAAAAATGATGTTTTGATTATTCCTATTATTTTTATTTTTTGCGTTTTTATACTTCATTCATGACTGAAAGCATGAATGAAGCATTAAAACTTCAAATCGTATTTCAATTTAAAAAATAAAGCTTGGTCCTCAAAGGTTCAATGTGTTTAAACCTCTTCTACTGAATGTTGTTTTGCTTTAAACTCATAATATATAAATGAAACACTTGTTTTAAGTTGTCCTCGGATTGAAAGTTATATCTTGGATACTTTGTATACCAAGAATCGATTGGAAAATAGAATATAGGTGTGTTTCATTTAAAATTCAGGGTAAGTCGACTTTGGTTTTAAATTTCAATATGCTTTTAGCTTGTAAACAACATCCTCTCCTAACCTTAGTAGCTTGATTTCACCCACTACGTTTGATGAACATCAAACACTCATGGGACATACCCTGTACTTCGCTTCAGTTGTCATTTTGAACCGACAGATCCCTCATTACAAACTAAGGTTTTCAATCATGCTCTGTACTCAAAGCATTCATTATCTGAAAGACCCAATTTTCATGGCTTGAAACCCCTTATGCTCTCATTTTGGTCACGCTAGGGTAACTGTGGGTTTTATTCCTTTGTTATTTTCTCTGGCCTTCCTCTGTTTCTGCTACCCCTTATGTTGAAAGTGAGTTATGGTTGCCTTATGACTGTTTGTTCAAACCCTCATGGCCCTGGTCGTTCGGATTGAGCCAAATGGCCCCTAGACTTTGCTACTGTGTGATGATGCGAGAGAAGACCTTAAAAATCAGGGTTGGGTTGTGTTTCTTGAGAAGTTTCAGGGTTATAACTTACAAGCAGCCCAAGAGTTTGCCCTCACATTCAATGCGTACAGAGCTAAAGTGGGCGACATTCAATTGGAAATCATCGAGGAATTCCTGAGTGAGGCAACAGGTCTTCCCCTTACTGGCCAAAAATGGTTTAAAAATTCAAAGTTGGAAGAGGTACCATGGAGTCTATTCTTCACCTCCCGAAAAATTCAATGCTGTGACAAAGGTATGCCGGTTTCTCTGTTGAAAATTAGATGGCATGGGTTATTGGCTGTGTTAAGGCAATTTGTTACTTGTGAAGGTCACTACGGCCTCGTCTTCTTGTATCACATAAGACTACTAATGCATTTTATCGGTTTCCAGTTAAACATGCCTTTTTACTTATTAAGAAGTTTATATAAGATGTCAAAGAGATATAAAAGGCACAAATTGGATTCCAGCTTGTTTCATCATGGGTTAATTAAGTTGTTGATAGTTCATCATCTGAAACTACTTAATGATGATTGGGATGCTTTCGTGACTCGCAATGGCTTTGTTACAATAAACCATGTGGACACTCCGGTGGTTGATAAACCTATGCTAGAAGAGTATCTCTTTCCCTCCAGTGATAGGCCAGTTTTCTTATGTGAAAACCTTTGTGAAAGGGCTACGCCCGATCAGTCTGTGTGTGAACAACAAGACATCGTCTCCAAGCCTGTTGAAACCCCTGAATGTGAGCAAGTCGTCGACCCTAGCCTTAACATCAAATCCACCAATGTAAACCCTTCCAGGCAGTCAAAGAAAAATCGAGACATGCGAGGGTTTAATAACAAGAGGCCTGGGAGACTGATTTCTAGGAGCCTACAGAATAGATCAAAAACTCATGTGAGCTCGATCGAATCGATCGAGGTCCATGAGAGCTCTGATTCTGAGATTGAAAAATTTCTGGCAGCTGAAGACCCAAATTACTCTAAACCGGATCTCGGCCAGGCTTTCGATTATGTGAATAACTTACCACCATGTTTGAAGTACAACAAGGATTTTCCAGGAATTAAATTTGGTCAAAAGACGACAGTGGATAATGGAAGTGTTTTAACACATAGTCATGTGCTTGCTCAACCATTCGCCCCTGCTGTAAATTGTGAAGTGTGTTTACACTGGATCGGTCTGTATTACACAGACATTCCTGTCCTTCAAAAAGAGATCAAGGCTCTTACGGATCAAAACCGTTCATTGACAATTGAAAACCACGAGCTCAAGATCAATGCACAAAGGCAAGGAAAACGCTTGAAAAGGACTGGCAATATCATAATAAAAAACATCGATAGTATCGAGGCTGTGATCAACTTTGAAATTTTGTGATTCGAATTTGATTTTCAGTTGAATGGTAATATTATTTTTGTTGTTTTTGTTGTGTTTTATTGTTATTTTTTTAGTTAATATAGAGTGATTTAGATTACTGTTGTCAATAATAGGACTGGCTACAGAATCGTGAGATTCTGTAGCCATGTCAAATTTCTCATATAAAAATTTGGAAATTGTTAGTTAAATAAATATCTAATTTGCACATTTCGTTTTTCTTTCAGGATATGATGTATCTTGTGGTGATCTCATAAGATGGAGTATTGTTGGACTTAGTTGATTAGTCACCTCTTTTGGTTTATTCTATAAATCAAAACAAAACTTGTGTAATTTTGAAGATATGGTTTGATATTGAGTGGCTCTTTTAGACCCTCTATTTTTGTAATTTTGAGATCCTTTTGAGATATGATCCTATCTTATGAGATAGGATGCTTAGTTTACCTGAACTCTTTAAATACACAGTATTTTGTAATAGAGATCATCTTGGCTGGGAGCAAGAGATGGACGTGTGATTACAGAACTTGATGAAATAGCATTTTACACATTTTGGCTTTAGCCTTTTGTTTATAATGTTATCATTTATGTTTTGTCTATCCTGGTACATGTATAGATCTGATATCTTTAGATTAAATGATCTGTGATGTGCAAGATATTATATTATAAATACCATCTACAATTTTCTTATCAAAATATAAATGTTGTGATCATATTTTCAGTTAAAATGACAAGATTTTATCTTTCAATTTTAATTGAAAAACGAAGTGTACAGGTTACTTTTAGATTTATCTTATAGTAATTATGTATAATTATGAGGTTACAGGTTTATGTTGGTGTCTCCGCTTCAGTCATTAACACCCAAATTGCCAACACATTGTTCTGAATTTATTTAGAACAGTCTTAAGGTTCATTACAGGTTTCCCTCTTGGACATGGTAGTTGGATGTTCTCTAATCATGAAGGTGCTTGGATACACATCACTAATTCACTAACAGGTTAGCTCATTTACATTTTTTTGTCATTTGTTTATCACTGAAACTCGAATGTATGTTTCATCTTTTGACTATCCATACGTTTCTGTTTCATAGTATTTTTTCATGTTAATTTAGATTTATAAAGGAAAAACGAAAAAATATTTTTATGTGCTTTATTTATCTGCTTCCTCGAAGCAATATTTTTTCACATTGAGTTTCGTAAGTTTAGATTAAAACTTGCAGTTTGTATATCATGTACATAAGTAAGATAAGCAAATCTTCTGTTTAAATATATCTATAACAGTTACACCATACGTATGTACATACATATGTAATGATTAGTAATTAGTTAGCTATTTCATTTCTTTCTTTTGTTTCTTTTAAGACTCTTAGATTGGCCAACGGAGCCATTAAACCCGTCGGAACGAGTTAAACCAAACGGCTTGGGTTATTTAGACAACCCCATACCAGACTTGTTCTTCCAGTTGACGGACGATCACTTTCACCTGTCAACATGTTTCTAAGGAATCTCGTTTCAATTCAAGGCACGCTTCAAATGAACTCCCACATGTCAGTTAGTTGTTAGGTTATTATATTCTTTGTAGTGAAATTATAGTCAAGGTGGATCGACTGACGATCGAAGTCGTGGTGGATTGACAGAAGGTCAAGGGTCGAGGTAGATTGACAACAAGTCGAAGTTTGAGGTTAGTCGATTGGGTAAAGTTTAAGTTGAAGGTCGAGGCGGTTTGACATGGTAAAGGCATCGACAACAAGTCGAAGAGATCAACCGAAAAGAGGTTGAAAGACGGGCGTGTGGTGACCAAATGAAGACCGAATGAAGGCCGACTGGTAGTCGATTGGTGATCTGACTTGGAGTCGAATGTAACAAAATCCCGAGATTCACAGGATTTGTAGCCAATGAACTGCATGGATCTGTAACTGTTTTTGGGCACAATTTCTTTAGGGTTTTCCTATTGTAAAGCCTATAAAGAGGCGTGTTGTAAGGTCATATAGGCTAATATTGCATCTTTAGATGATGAATGACTAATTGCCAAGAGTATGTAATTTAGACGTTGTTGTTCATGCAGATGTAAGTCATATTGGATAAAGGGTTGTTCTTGCACATGCAAGAGGGTATGATGTCAATTGTGTCTTAGGTGTGGACCAAGGTTAGACATGTAACCTTTTATTCAAATTGAATAAGATAACAAGAGACTAGAACACTCAAGGAGTGTTGGTTTTCCCTGTTTGGGTTTCCAGGATAAAATCTCTGTATACTGTGTGATTGCTTTATCATTGCGTTCTTGATTAAATTCTTCTTCTCTTTTGTTAGGTTTAGTGTGGAAGTGTATCTAATTTCCTGACAAGTGGTATCGGAGCAAAGTTAATTTCTCACAAGTGGTATCAAAGATTTGATGTGTGTATCAGATCTTGATTTACCAATCTTGAATTTGAGAGCTAAAACCTAGGTATAGTAAGAGTTGTTAGTCATAAATTGTGTTAAAGATCGTGGTAAAGAATGGCGAGCAGTTCAAGAATAGAGATAGAAAAATTCAATGGCCATAATTTTGAGCTTTGGAAGCTTAAAATGGAATATCTTCTTGTAGATCGAGAACAATAGACAATGGTATGTCCAGGTACCTATTCGACAGACATGTCGACGAAAGAATTGGAGAAACTCAAAATATGAGAAAGAAGTATGATTCAACTTTTTCTTACAAATTCGGTACTATTGAATGTCTCAGGTGAAGATTTAGCCGATAAACTGTGGGACAATCTAGGAAGCTTATACCATTCAAAATCTTTGGTAAATAAGTTGTTTCTTAGAAAGAAATTGTATCTTCTGAGATTGAGTGATGAATGTTCAGTGACTGAGAATCTAAATGCGTTTAATATCATTTTAATCCAGTTATCATCTATGGATATTAAAATCACCAAGGAGGAGAAGTATATAAGCCTACTATGTTCTTTTCCAAAATCCTAGGATAACTTAGTCATGGCTATAGGGAGTAATACAACCACACTAGTTCTAGAAGATGTGGTTGCTTCTCTACTGTCAGAAGAAATGAGAAGAAAGAACATGGAAGGATCGAGCAAAGATGCTTTAGTGGTGAGAGGTCGACCGATTGAAAGAGATAAAGGCAAATTCTCCGGTAGAAATTCTAAGCTGAAGGGTAGATCTAAATCCCCAGTTCAGTCGACAAGAAGATGCTGGAAATGCGGTAAAGTTGGGCATTAAAAAAAGGACTGTAATTTGAGGGAGATGGAAGTCAGTACAGGATTCGACGAGAAGCAATCGACTGAGAGAAAGACGACCTCGAAAAAGGGAGGTCATGTGTACCTGGCGTCGACCAGTACACTATTGTATCAAGGTGCTTGGTTGATCAATTCAGGAGCATCCTATCATATGACACCACATAGAGAATGGTTCTATGAGTATGAATGATATGATGGAGGTGATGTGTTCTTGGGGGACGACTTGAAAACCAAAATTGTCGAACGAGGAAGAGTTTGACTAATACTGCAGGATGGGAGGAAAATAACCCTTCCAACTGTGATACACATTTCGGGTTTGGCAAGAAACTTGATATGTAACACCCCTAGGAAGATCCCCAAGTGTAAATATCAATGTAATTGTACATTAATTATAATTTGGTGAGCTGAAGTAACAAGTTTGTGGGTTTGGTTCTACGCGCATTAAGCTAAGTGCGCAAGGAACTCACATCAAAAGAATGCTCGCAGTGGTAAAATGATACAACGCGCAGTTTTATGTCTTGACACACATCTATGTAGGTACATAGGCATAGCGCACTGAAAGTGAAACATCTTAAGGAATGCAACACACACAAGTGTTAGTGCGAAAAGATTGAGCATTGAAGGAAAAAGGCGTGCAATCCTGGATTCAACGCACATTGGTTTAGTTCGTGGGTTTTTGAAGGGCAGAAGAACCATTTTGTATATAAGTCATAATGTAATGCGCACCTATGAAAGGGCGCATGTTTGGTGCATTGAGGAAAGAGTGTGCGCAGGCCAGAAGTTTCACGCACACTAGTTTTAAGTGTGTGAACTGTGTATTTTTAGGCTGGTGAGCCTGTATGTAAAATATCAGTACTTTTGTATTGAGATGTAAATGTAATCACCTGCAAATTAATGAAAATGCATCCCTGTGGCAGACCGACCATGTAAAAGAGTTCGAGGGGCTTAAACTCCACTAACTGAGGTCAAGTGGGCTGGGTTAAAGGGGGTTAAAGCCAAAACGGAATATTTTATTAATATTTCTTAAAAAGTGTAAAGTAAGGATATAATATTATATTCTAAGTCATGGGGAGGGGACAAGTGGATAAAAGCAGTTCTCAACATGACAAGTGTCAAGTTGGGGACATGTTGTTGACATAAGGTAGTTCTCAACCCAACATGTGTCGAGTTGGGAACATGCAGTTGAATTATTCAGACTTAGTCCATTCACGCAGGAAGAATCCAGGGGATGGAGACCATGGCAAGGGGTAATTAAGATGACTGTTCTGCCATCAGGGGAGACGGTTCTTTAACAGAATTGTTCAGTGAGAGAACCAGTTAGTGGTTGTAATGAGCCTGATGATTACTATGATTAGTATGTTGAATATTATTGTAGATACCTGTGTATGACTTATCTTGGAGAGATAAATTGAAGAGGAGGGTTGACAGGCCCGTGGAACGTTGAATTGAAGAGGCAGGTTGTCAGGCCCATGGAAGATTGCATTTTCTCCAGGTGAGAGAATGGTTGGGAAGTATTTCCTAAGGTTTCAAACTACAGTGGTAGGGCTTTGAGACTTCATATCGAGCCTGTTGTTGAAGCCCTAGAAGGGAAGTGGGGCAACCGAGGGACTTTTGAGTAGAGAATGGGAACACTTCTTGGCTTGGGACATGAATGTGGGGAATGAGAGACTATAGGATGATAGTGCGAATTGGCATCTGTGACAGAGTTTCCTGCAATTGAGTCACCTGTGGATCAACTACCTATGATCAAGTTCCTGTAGAGTGAGATACTTTAGCCTGGTTGGGAACCCTTTCCCAAGTGGAGTTTAGCCCCAGCTTGGGGGTGACCCACTGTTGAGATTTATGAACATTGCGGTCTAAGGCTGGGAGGAACATGGAAGGTTTTACCGTAGTTGGTGTCTTCTATTTTAAAAGATAAGTGCCAGTTGTGTGTTAAATCATGTTTGCAGTTATATTTATGCAATTGTTGTCATGGGTTTATGTTATTTATGTTGTATGTATAATTCTATCATGAATTGTGTATAAATCTGTTAAGAAAATGTACATAATTATGCATTGCAAATTTTATATATGTTTTAAATTAATGACAGAGTTGTGTCAGAGAAATTTAAGTAGAATTGCTACCAATATGGTATTAGAGCATTAACATAACAGGTTAAGTAGTAGCATGGCCCAACCTGGGTGGTTGGGGATCTTAGAATATGGTATCAGAGCCCAATTTACAACACTGAGCCTGTATGCGCCAGGTTAACATCATGTTGAAGCATTTTTCGCAGCAAATTAAATTCGAAAGTGGTCGAATTTCAAGTCACAGTGCATCCATGACAGAGATTTGAAGCACTGGAGTTAAGTTGGGTAAATGCCCCAATTTCTATTATAAAATTCATGAGGAATTTGGGGAATTGGGTTAAGTGAAGAGATATTTCTTATTTTGATTCGTGTTCAAGAAAATTTAGATAGGAATTGGCTGAATTTGGGTTATTGGAGTGAAATTGGACAAATTTCACAGTTGTAGAAAGTCCCTGGTAGAAATTGGGTGAGAATCGAGCAAAAGCCCCAATTTCCGCAATGAAAATCATGGAAAAATCAGTTAAGTATCGAGAGCAGTGTGCGCGCTAAGTAGTAAAGATGCGCACAAGAATAATATACGTGGGTGTGCACATTAGAAGGTGAGTATTGCACTATGTGGAGCCAATATTGTGGAAAAATAATGTTGCACAAGTTTGCACATTGAACATTGGTGTTGCGCAGAAAATAAGGGTGTACGTAGTATGTACACTAAGTTATGACATTGAATAGGGTATAGTTAGTAGCGTACACAAAATATTAGTGTGCGATAAGGTGCGTTGAAGTTTGGCATCACAAAGTGTGCATTTGAAGTTTGGGTGCACAGTATGAACACATTAGAACCCGACGTTGTGTAGTGCATTACTTGCAATATGTGCAACTTTATACTATTGGTACGTGACACAAAGGTTGTGCTCCACAGAGTGTTGGTGCGTAGTGTAAAAACACTTAACCTAAGTGTTGTGTTGGTAGTGCACGCAGAGTATTGGTGCGCAACACAAAATTCGTGCTCCGTAAATATTGGTGCGCAACAGAAAAGTATATATACTGATTAGAAGAGCATGGTGCATGCAGTACGTTTTAGCATGGTGTATGTAAAATTGGTGCATGCTAATAATTGGAAAGTAGTGCGCTTACAGTCGATTGGGCAGTCAATCTTCCCAAGAAATTGGAAGAAGAATTATGATATTGTATGAAAACAAAATTGTACATCATTTCATGATTTGATTGTCTAGCCTAACAACTTTTGTTGGCTGCACATTTTGCAGAATTAACAACAACTAGATCAGAACAATATCAACACAAGTTTAGAATCATGGAAGATGTGCAGGGGATTTTCAGTCATGGAGAAGAGAACAAAGGAATGTATGTCCATATGGGTTTTGAAGGTACAAATTCCAATGGACATGGAGAAGGTAAGGAAGAAAGCATGAACTTTATGGAAACCATAAAGAGTTTGCAGAGGGATGTCTTGAGTCATAAATCTGACAATGAGAGGCTTATGAAAGCCAAGGATATATAAGAAGAATTCAACATTAAGTTGATGCAGAGCTTGAACATAATTGCGAAGAAAATGGATAAGTAGACTGAGTCAAGAAAATCAGGAAGCTATAGGTCCCATGATAAGAGGGGAAGGTTAGTGTGCAACATAAGTGATGACACAACACCATCACTCTTCAAGACATTCCACTAGGAGAGCGCGTAGTAGTTCAAGTCCTGTCAAGAAACCTAATAAGACTAGAGTGGATGAACTACAGGGGGAAATGAACAAAATCAAGCCTCCTAATTTTGATGGTGAACATAAGAAGGATAAGGATGTAGATTCATGGATGTTAAGTATGAGAAAGTATTTTCAGTTGCATAATTAGTCTTCCAGCGCATAAGGAAGAATTGCTATTTACCAACTCAAGGGAAAAACATCAATGTGGGAGGACCAATATGTGCAAGTACAACGCATTGATGAGAAGAAAGTGACTTGGAAAGAATTGAAGAGGTATTTCCAAAGGAAATACTTGACTAATATATACTATGACAAGAAAATGAAAGATTGCTTTGAACTCAAGCTCAGGAGTATGACTATTGATGAGTATGAAAGAAGGTTTTTATAACTACTTAAATATGTTTCCTTCATCATAGATGAGAACGTTAAGATTCAAATATATTTGAGTGAGATGCCACCATTTATCAGCGACATAATACAATATGATGATCCCAAAACATTGGAGGAAACTATAAGAAGGGATAAGTGCCTTTATGATCAGCAAAAAGGGAAAACATCTTACCATAAATCTTGGGAAGACAAGAAGAAAAGTAAGATGGAACTGAGGAAGAAGGGGACTAATCCACCATTCTTCAGAAATAACTATCAGGAACAACCAACTACTAAAGAATCCAGATTGACAGAGCCATTGGGGCAAAGGTCAATGCAACAACCTATTCAATGTTGGGGTTGTAAGGGAGATCACATGTACAAAGATTTCCAGCGTAGAAGTGAAAGAGTGATGACTTCTCACAGAGAATAGAAAGCTGAAACAGTAGAGGACATGGGCAGAAGTGTACCTAGGATTTATGCAGCCTTGGACAACAAGCAAGCTGAGTTTCAATTGTAGAAATTTAATGACAAAATCAACATGCACGAAATTCTATCATACACTTAGAAACCTAGAGATAACTGTCATTTATGAACTCTGAAATGTATAAACCCACTTTCAGAAAATATTATGAGCAAAAATACACATTTCCAAGCACTTTTGTAGCGGAATAAACACAATGAACAACAATTACACATCCATGTAAAACTCAAAAATTTAGGCAACCAAGGGAAAACCCCAATGCGGGTGTTAGTCCCTAAAGTTGCACTTGACTGTGAGAGGGAAAGCTAGGGCATCATCAAGTTATTGCAATGATATTTTTATAAAAGGTTTTCTGAATAGGTTTTAGAAAATGGTTGAAAGCTGGCTCAAGGATTCAATAAAATATATAACTCAATGTAAAAGGAAAATAAACATCCCACTGGCTTAGTAAATGAATAAAACTTTAACATATCATATGGTAAGGTAATTAAAGAAAGGAAGATATATGAGTATCCAATTTGTCAACTCACACATGGATTTCTTATTCCCAAATATCATTAAGAAATAAGAACATGGTACTTGAAAACAATCTTAATTATGAACAAAAACAATAAAATATTCACTGTGTTACTCACAATCAAGAAATCATATGCTTTGCAACAGAATAAATGCATTCAAGTAATAAAAGAAATAGATAATAATATGAAAAGAAGATCTGACCATCAAAATTCCTTTTCCATTTAGTGCCAACATGAAAATATTGTCTTTGTCTTACAATGGAGTCTTTACAAAAATAGCCCTTGAATTCCCCAACTAATCAACCCTCATACAATATTTTCAATGTCTTTTTAAAGCACACAGATTACTCCTGTAGATACTATTTTTTAGATTACAGTTTTAAGGATCATATCAATTGACTATTTCCTAGGAGATAAAAACTCATACGAGCACTTCTAATGCCTATAGTGTAGTATGCTTAGCAACCAATCCGAATATAGATTAGGTGACAACATGATGAAGCTTTGCAAATCCCACAAAAAGAGGAATACTATGTTGCCGAGTTGGTTCATCTGAGATACCAAAAATTTCTATTTGAACGAAGCATTAAGAACCAAAATGTTCATCTTTATTGTCTTGGTAATAGCATTGAGAAATCAAAAACTGTGGCAGACTTTCCTTGAACTATCATTGTATGATAACTACAGAAGCTTTGGTGTCCCTCTGTTTGAGCTTAGTTGTTAGCACCACGTTATACCAATACAATCTTATATTGGATTCTCTTACCTCCTTTAGCAAGGCCTTCTGCTCTTTCCTCTTCCTTTTGAATTCTTGTATCTTTTCCTGTTGTTTTGCATTCCATTGCTCTACAAAGGAATTTTCTTTCTTCAATTTCCTAATAATACCCTGCAACTCTTTTACCCTGTCTTTTTCTTTCCTTGCTTCCACCTTGAATTATGGATATTCTTCTACTGGGGAAGGTAGGTTCAAATCTATGGAATCTTGGGGTTTTCTTAGTTTAATTTCATATTTTGATGACAACCCAATGCTAAGATCCTCTTCTTCAGTGCTTTCTAAGTCTCTAGTTTCTGGAAGGTCTTGTAGCTAGTCTATTTTTGGAAAAAGATCATTTTTCTCATCATTAATTGCATATGTGCCTTTGAATGTAGATTCAATGATTGAATATAACCTTGTAGTTTCCCTAGTTACAGGTCTCCTTGAACACTGTGCAATTTGTTTTCCCTTTTCACATTTTTTCCTTTGTTCTTCAGATTCCTCCTCTAGCTTGTGTGAAGAAGATGCCAAGGTCTATTTTTTGATCTCTTTCTTAGTATATTCTAAATTTTCTTCTATGATAATAAGGTTTTCCTTCTTGATAGAAGGATGAAACATAGTCTTTGAATTTAGCCTGAATTTGTTTGCAACCCTAGTAGAATTTATTCTAGGGTATTTAGATACAAGTTTCTTCTTCTTACTCTGTTTCTTACCCTTTGCAACTCTTTTTCCTGTAGATTGTTTCTTCTGTTTAGTTGTACTTTAGAATGGGCTTGTGCTGTAATCTTTGGGTTCATCAGGTTCCTCTTTGATGTCTAGATCAAAATGGACATCAGTCTTTTCATCAATTTTAAGTTTTTTACCTCGACTTGTAGTGATTTTCTCATTAATTTTACCCATAGGCAAATCACCAATTTCTTGCCGTGTTTGTAACTTTTTCTTACCAACACGAGTTATCCTAGCTACAGGGGAATTTGCTTTCATCAAAACCTCAGTGGCTTGAGGGGCCTTTTTACCTTTTCCAGTTTTCTTCTCCTTAACAGTTTTAGACTTAGTTTCCTATGGTCTAGGTTTTAGTGACTGAATTAACCAGTCCCAAGACCTCTGAACTTCATTTAAAGAAAAGACTACTAACGTTTTGATCAACCCTTGATGAAAAAGACTATTCTTTGTTGTTGCAGGATGTGACTGAATCCTCTTAGACATCTTAGATAGGATTTTTAAATGAAATAAGGTAGGTTAAAAGGGTAGTCACTATTCACATGAATTAATAGTCTAATATGATAAAGATGAACCAGAGAAAATATACCTTCACATGTAATGTACATGTGAATGATCAATAGAGAAGTATGCCATTCTTTCCTCACCCAGTTGTGTGGGATACCTTGGCTCCAATTGGGGTTTTTATTTTCTGGAATTAAAAACTGATTTACAAACTCCATAACTAAATTTTCTTTCTTCCACCATCTTTCCCCATATATTGGTAACTTGCAAGCTTTAGCTACAGAATGCTCGGTAATGTGCATGAGGAGTTTACAAACTACAGATTCAAAACCATCAAAATTATGTGCAAAGGTCATAGAAATATGCTCATCGTGACCTTGAAATGTTGAGAAGAATTCGAACCAGCATGCGTCTTTAAACTTTTGTGCCATCTGAGGAAAGGCTTCGAGTAATTCTGTCCCTTCTAGCTCCAACCTGGTTATTTGCCCACTCTTTTTGGGCGCCATGACATTGATACAATTCTACGGAAATTTTTTGAGAATGTCGAGGGTTTGATTACCAACTTTCAAGGGCTGTTGAAGTCTGAGAGTTATCCGTTTACCTTCAAAGCATGTATAGAGTGATATACATACTAGAAATAGACGGATTATGATTTCATTCATATGGAATAATAATCAGGCAAGTTGATTTGATGTCAAGGTGGCGAGTACAGCCCAATCCTTTGAGTTAGTTGTCATCATGAGAATTACAGCCTAATATAGATCATACATAGATATGCATATCCTCTAGCAATGATTTCGAGTGTTAAAACACGATCTTAGGAAGGTGGCACATGCAAAACTATCATTATTCTAGGTGTTGCAAGAATAGTGCTATTCTTGTAGCGCCCTTTCCACTTTGATAAATTTGAAAATTCAAATGGAGGAAAGGACAAGTGATTTGATAGAAATCCTTTAATATCATATCCTAAGTTTTAAAAACTTAAAAACATTTAAAATGTGCATAAAAGAATGAAAACAAGCTTTCAAGCCAAGAAGGGAAAAAACAAAGTTTAACAAGAAATCATGAAAATGGGTAGAACAGGGATTAAGGACACCCAATCAGTCAAAAACAAGGTTAAGGACTAACACTGGCTCCTTTTGGGGATAAAGTTCCATGATGAAACTTAAGAACTTACTGACCAATTTCTTCATATCCCTCTTATTCACTTTTTTTCCCTACTCTGTCATCCTGTAAAGAAGAAATTCCATTGGGTATATGGAGTCTTTATTTGAGCTCAAAAGTAAAACCTATTGTACAAAATGAACTTTCTGACTGATTTTTAAAAGAATTAATGTTTTAGGAATCTCCCATTTATTGGGCCTCCTAAAATATCACTATCATCCAATTTGTGTAAGAGAAAGGTATTGTTGTTCATGACCTTAGCTACTTTGAAAGGACCATACCATAAATTTTTAAACTTACCATGTTTAGCGTTGTCCTCTCTTCTAGCATCCCATCTCAATACAAGATCTCCCTCTTGAAAAATATCCTTCTTTGTCCTTTTATCAAAAGTTTCTTTAACTTTTCTCTGATGACTAACAACTTTCTGATCCAACTTATCTCTATTCTGTTGAACCTCTATGATTTGGAAAACTCTCCTTTGAATGTCATTGGGTTATTCTAACTCCTCTTGCAGAAATTTAAGAACAGGTAAACCTAATTGAGTTGGGAAAACATCCTCTATTCCACACACCATTTGGAAATTTGAAGTTCCAACAGATTTGTTAGTACTGATCTGATAAGCCCATAGGGAAAATTTTAATTTGGAATACTGTGACCTTTTGTTTTCTGTAAGTAATTTTTTAATAATCCTTATGAGGATTTTATTGGATGATTATGCTAACCCATTTCCTTGGGGATAATAAGGAGTGGAATGGACCAACTTGATGTTATATTTATTGCAAAAGTCGACCATTGAATTTGATTTCAAAGCTTGAGCATTGTCAGTAACCAACTTCTTAGGACAACCAAATCTATAAAAAATATGCCCTTCGAGAAAATTCATGATAACCTTACCTGTTGCATTTCGGGTTGGGATTGCTTCAATACACTTGGTAAAGTAATCTGTGGCTATGAGTATCCATTTGTGTTTTCCAGAAGATGAAGGATGGATTTCTCCAATGAAGTCTAGGCCCCACTATTGAAAAGGTCCATGAGCAATGATGGGTTTTAAAGGTAGAGACATAAGTTTATGTTTTCCTGCAAACTTTTGACATGGTTCACATGCCCTCACCTGAGAAAATATATCAGAAAATAGTACAGGCCAGTAGTAGCCCGCTCTTAAAATTTTGAAAGTAGTGGCTTTCTAATGGTGATGTCCCCCACAAACTCCCTGGTGTAAATCACATAAAATCTGTTTTTCTTCCTCTTCATCAACACATCTCAACAAAATTCCATTACGATCTTTCCAAAACAATATTTGATAAATAATGCAATATTTCACCAATTTCAATTTAAGTGATCCAAACTTGGATTTATTTAAATCAGGAGGAGACTGAAGATTTAGAAGAAAACAAATAATATCTTTATACCATGGTGAGGAAGAATATATGGTTCTTACCTGTGAACCAGTTTCCTCAAACTGAAATGATGAATTCTGTAATTTGCTAGAGAAATGATATAATCCAATTGCTTTGAAATTTGACTCTGTCATCAATTTGGCAAGGCCTTGTCCTTTTATTAACTGAGTGGGCTTTATGGTCAAGTTGTATTCTAGAATTTTAGTTATCCATTTCCCCCTCTTTCCTTCACAATCAGGTTGGACTAAAATTTCTTTAACTGCAGTACTTGGAACATATG
>ML785760.1:561689-666201 GCA_009831015.1 Picea engelmannii | reverse complement strand
TGATATGTAACACCCCTAGGAAGATCCCCAAGTGTAAATATCAATGTAATTGTACATTAATTATAATTTGGTGAGCTGAAGTAACAAGTTTGTGGGTTTGGTTCTACGCGCATTAAGCTAAGTGCGCAAGGAACTCACATCAAAAGAATGCTCGCAGTGGTAAAATGATACAACGCGCAGTTTTATGTCTTGACACACATCTATGTAGGTACATAGGCATAGCGCACTGAAAGTGAAACATCTTAAGGAATGCAACACACACAAGTGTTAGTGCGAAAAGATTGAGCATTGAAGGAAAAAGGCGTGCAATCCTGGATTCAACGCACATTGGTTTAGTTCGTGGGTTTTTGAAGGGCAGAAGAACCATTTTGTATATAAGTCATAATGTAATGCGCACCTATGAAAGGGCGCATGTTTGGTGCATTGAGGAAAGAGTGTGCGCAGGCCAGAAGTTTCACGCACACTAGTTTTAAGTGTGTGAACTGTGTATTTTTAGGCTGGTGAGCCTGTATGTAAAATATCAGTACTTTTGTATTGAGATGTAAATGTAATCACCTGCAAATTAATGAAAATGCATCCCTGTGGCAGACCGACCATGTAAAAGAGTTCGAGGGGCTTAAACTCCACTAACTGAGGTCAAGTGGGCTGGGTTAAAGGGGGTTAAAGCCAAAACGGAATATTTTATTAATATTTCTTAAAAAGTGTAAAGTAAGGATATAATATTATATTCTAAGTCATGGGGAGGGGACAAGTGGATAAAAGCAGTTCTCAACATGACAAGTGTCAAGTTGGGGACATGTTGTTGACATAAGGTAGTTCTCAACCCAACATGTGTCGAGTTGGGAACATGCAGTTGAATTATTCAGACTTAGTCCATTCACGCAGGAAGAATCCAGGGGATGGAGACCATGGCAAGGGGTAATTAAGATGACTGTTCTGCCATCAGGGGAGACGGTTCTTTAACAGAATTGTTCAGTGAGAGAACCAGTTAGTGGTTGTAATGAGCCTGATGATTACTATGATTAGTATGTTGAATATTATTGTAGATACCTGTGTATGACTTATCTTGGAGAGATAAATTGAAGAGGAGGGTTGACAGGCCCGTGGAACGTTGAATTGAAGAGGCAGGTTGTCAGGCCCATGGAAGATTGCATTTTCTCCAGGTGAGAGAATGGTTGGGAAGTATTTCCTAAGGTTTCAAACTACAGTGGTAGGGCTTTGAGACTTCATATCGAGCCTGTTGTTGAAGCCCTAGAAGGGAAGTGGGGCAACCGAGGGACTTTTGAGTAGAGAATGGGAACACTTCTTGGCTTGGGACATGAATGTGGGGAATGAGAGACTATAGGATGATAGTGCGAATTGGCATCTGTGACAGAGTTTCCTGCAATTGAGTCACCTGTGGATCAACTACCTATGATCAAGTTCCTGTAGAGTGAGATACTTTAGCCTGGTTGGGAACCCTTTCCCAAGTGGAGTTTAGCCCCAGCTTGGGGGTGACCCACTGTTGAGATTTATGAACATTGCGGTCTAAGGCTGGGAGGAACATGGAAGGTTTTACCGTAGTTGGTGTCTTCTATTTTAAAAGATAAGTGCCAGTTGTGTGTTAAATCATGTTTGCAGTTATATTTATGCAATTGTTGTCATGGGTTTATGTTATTTATGTTGTATGTATAATTCTATCATGAATTGTGTATAAATCTGTTAAGAAAATGTACATAATTATGCATTGCAAATTTTATATATGTTTTAAATTAATGACAGAGTTGTGTCAGAGAAATTTAAGTAGAATTGCTACCAATATGGTATTAGAGCATTAACATAACAGGTTAAGTAGTAGCATGGCCCAACCTGGGTGGTTGGGGATCTTAGAATATGGTATCAGAGCCCAATTTACAACACTGAGCCTGTATGCGCCAGGTTAACATCATGTTGAAGCATTTTTCGCAGCAAATTAAATTCGAAAGTGGTCGAATTTCAAGTCACAGTGCATCCATGACAGAGATTTGAAGCACTGGAGTTAAGTTGGGTAAATGCCCCAATTTCTATTATAAAATTCATGAGGAATTTGGGGAATTGGGTTAAGTGAAGAGATATTTCTTATTTTGATTCGTGTTCAAGAAAATTTAGATAGGAATTGGCTGAATTTGGGTTATTGGAGTGAAATTGGACAAATTTCACAGTTGTAGAAAGTCCCTGGTAGAAATTGGGTGAGAATCGAGCAAAAGCCCCAATTTCCGCAATGAAAATCATGGAAAAATCAGTTAAGTATCGAGAGCAGTGTGCGCGCTAAGTAGTAAAGATGCGCACAAGAATAATATACGTGGGTGTGCACATTAGAAGGTGAGTATTGCACTATGTGGAGCCAATATTGTGGAAAAATAATGTTGCACAAGTTTGCACATTGAACATTGGTGTTGCGCAGAAAATAAGGGTGTACGTAGTATGTACACTAAGTTATGACATTGAATAGGGTATAGTTAGTAGCGTACACAAAATATTAGTGTGCGATAAGGTGCGTTGAAGTTTGGCATCACAAAGTGTGCATTTGAAGTTTGGGTGCACAGTATGAACACATTAGAACCCGACGTTGTGTAGTGCATTACTTGCAATATGTGCAACTTTATACTATTGGTACGTGACACAAAGGTTGTGCTCCACAGAGTGTTGGTGCGTAGTGTAAAAACACTTAACCTAAGTGTTGTGTTGGTAGTGCACGCAGAGTATTGGTGCGCAACACAAAATTCGTGCTCCGTAAATATTGGTGCGCAACAGAAAAGTATATATACTGATTAGAAGAGCATGGTGCATGCAGTACGTTTTAGCATGGTGTATGTAAAATTGGTGCATGCTAATAATTGGAAAGTAGTGCGCTTACAGTCGATTGGGCAGTCAATCTTCCCAAGAAATTGGAAGAAGAATTATGATATTGTATGAAAACAAAATTGTACATCATTTCATGATTTGATTGTCTAGCCTAACAACTTTTGTTGGCTGCACATTTTGCAGAATTAACAACAACTAGATCAGAACAATATCAACACAAGTTTAGAATCATGGAAGATGTGCAGGGGATTTTCAGTCATGGAGAAGAGAACAAAGGAATGTATGTCCATATGGGTTTTGAAGGTACAAATTCCAATGGACATGGAGAAGGTAAGGAAGAAAGCATGAACTTTATGGAAACCATAAAGAGTTTGCAGAGGGATGTCTTGAGTCATAAATCTGACAATGAGAGGCTTATGAAAGCCAAGGATATATAAGAAGAATTCAACATTAAGTTGATGCAGAGCTTGAACATAATTGCGAAGAAAATGGATAAGTAGACTGAGTCAAGAAAATCAGGAAGCTATAGGTCCCATGATAAGAGGGGAAGGTTAGTGTGCAACATAAGTGATGACACAACACCATCACTCTTCAAGACATTCCACTAGGAGAGCGCGTAGTAGTTCAAGTCCTGTCAAGAAACCTAATAAGACTAGAGTGGATGAACTACAGGGGGAAATGAACAAAATCAAGCCTCCTAATTTTGATGGTGAACATAAGAAGGATAAGGATGTAGATTCATGGATGTTAAGTATGAGAAAGTATTTTCAGTTGCATAATTAGTCTTCCAGCGCATAAGGAAGAATTGCTATTTACCAACTCAAGGGAAAAACATCAATGTGGGAGGACCAATATGTGCAAGTACAACGCATTGATGAGAAGAAAGTGACTTGGAAAGAATTGAAGAGGTATTTCCAAAGGAAATACTTGACTAATATATACTATGACAAGAAAATGAAAGATTGCTTTGAACTCAAGCTCAGGAGTATGACTATTGATGAGTATGAAAGAAGGTTTTTATAACTACTTAAATATGTTTCCTTCATCATAGATGAGAACGTTAAGATTCAAATATATTTGAGTGAGATGCCACCATTTATCAGCGACATAATACAATATGATGATCCCAAAACATTGGAGGAAACTATAAGAAGGGATAAGTGCCTTTATGATCAGCAAAAAGGGAAAACATCTTACCATAAATCTTGGGAAGACAAGAAGAAAAGTAAGATGGAACTGAGGAAGAAGGGGACTAATCCACCATTCTTCAGAAATAACTATCAGGAACAACCAACTACTAAAGAATCCAGATTGACAGAGCCATTGGGGCAAAGGTCAATGCAACAACCTATTCAATGTTGGGGTTGTAAGGGAGATCACATGTACAAAGATTTCCAGCGTAGAAGTGAAAGAGTGATGACTTCTCACAGAGAATAGAAAGCTGAAACAGTAGAGGACATGGGCAGAAGTGTACCTAGGATTTATGCAGCCTTGGACAACAAGCAAGCTGAGTTTCAATTGTAGAAATTTAATGACAAAATCAACATGCACGAAATTCTATCATACACTTAGAAACCTAGAGATAACTGTCATTTATGAACTCTGAAATGTATAAACCCACTTTCAGAAAATATTATGAGCAAAAATACACATTTCCAAGCACTTTTGTAGCGGAATAAACACAATGAACAACAATTACACATCCATGTAAAACTCAAAAATTTAGGCAACCAAGGGAAAACCCCAATGCGGGTGTTAGTCCCTAAAGTTGCACTTGACTGTGAGAGGGAAAGCTAGGGCATCATCAAGTTATTGCAATGATATTTTTATAAAAGGTTTTCTGAATAGGTTTTAGAAAATGGTTGAAAGCTGGCTCAAGGATTCAATAAAATATATAACTCAATGTAAAAGGAAAATAAACATCCCACTGGCTTAGTAAATGAATAAAACTTTAACATATCATATGGTAAGGTAATTAAAGAAAGGAAGATATATGAGTATCCAATTTGTCAACTCACACATGGATTTCTTATTCCCAAATATCATTAAGAAATAAGAACATGGTACTTGAAAACAATCTTAATTATGAACAAAAACAATAAAATATTCACTGTGTTACTCACAATCAAGAAATCATATGCTTTGCAACAGAATAAATGCATTCAAGTAATAAAAGAAATAGATAATAATATGAAAAGAAGATCTGACCATCAAAATTCCTTTTCCATTTAGTGCCAACATGAAAATATTGTCTTTGTCTTACAATGGAGTCTTTACAAAAATAGCCCTTGAATTCCCCAACTAATCAACCCTCATACAATATTTTCAATGTCTTTTTAAAGCACACAGATTACTCCTGTAGATACTATTTTTTAGATTACAGTTTTAAGGATCATATCAATTGACTATTTCCTAGGAGATAAAAACTCATACGAGCACTTCTAATGCCTATAGTGTAGTATGCTTAGCAACCAATCCGAATATAGATTAGGTGACAACATGATGAAGCTTTGCAAATCCCACAAAAAGAGGAATACTATGTTGCCGAGTTGGTTCATCTGAGATACCAAAAATTTCTATTTGAACGAAGCATTAAGAACCAAAATGTTCATCTTTATTGTCTTGGTAATAGCATTGAGAAATCAAAAACTGTGGCAGACTTTCCTTGAACTATCATTGTATGATAACTACAGAAGCTTTGGTGTCCCTCTGTTTGAGCTTAGTTGTTAGCACCACGTTATACCAATACAATCTTATATTGGATTCTCTTACCTCCTTTAGCAAGGCCTTCTGCTCTTTCCTCTTCCTTTTGAATTCTTGTATCTTTTCCTGTTGTTTTGCATTCCATTGCTCTACAAAGGAATTTTCTTTCTTCAATTTCCTAATAATACCCTGCAACTCTTTTACCCTGTCTTTTTCTTTCCTTGCTTCCACCTTGAATTATGGATATTCTTCTACTGGGGAAGGTAGGTTCAAATCTATGGAATCTTGGGGTTTTCTTAGTTTAATTTCATATTTTGATGACAACCCAATGCTAAGATCCTCTTCTTCAGTGCTTTCTAAGTCTCTAGTTTCTGGAAGGTCTTGTAGCTAGTCTATTTTTGGAAAAAGATCATTTTTCTCATCATTAATTGCATATGTGCCTTTGAATGTAGATTCAATGATTGAATATAACCTTGTAGTTTCCCTAGTTACAGGTCTCCTTGAACACTGTGCAATTTGTTTTCCCTTTTCACATTTTTTCCTTTGTTCTTCAGATTCCTCCTCTAGCTTGTGTGAAGAAGATGCCAAGGTCTATTTTTTGATCTCTTTCTTAGTATATTCTAAATTTTCTTCTATGATAATAAGGTTTTCCTTCTTGATAGAAGGATGAAACATAGTCTTTGAATTTAGCCTGAATTTGTTTGCAACCCTAGTAGAATTTATTCTAGGGTATTTAGATACAAGTTTCTTCTTCTTACTCTGTTTCTTACCCTTTGCAACTCTTTTTCCTGTAGATTGTTTCTTCTGTTTAGTTGTACTTTAGAATGGGCTTGTGCTGTAATCTTTGGGTTCATCAGGTTCCTCTTTGATGTCTAGATCAAAATGGACATCAGTCTTTTCATCAATTTTAAGTTTTTTACCTCGACTTGTAGTGATTTTCTCATTAATTTTACCCATAGGCAAATCACCAATTTCTTGCCGTGTTTGTAACTTTTTCTTACCAACACGAGTTATCCTAGCTACAGGGGAATTTGCTTTCATCAAAACCTCAGTGGCTTGAGGGGCCTTTTTACCTTTTCCAGTTTTCTTCTCCTTAACAGTTTTAGACTTAGTTTCCTATGGTCTAGGTTTTAGTGACTGAATTAACCAGTCCCAAGACCTCTGAACTTCATTTAAAGAAAAGACTACTAACGTTTTGATCAACCCTTGATGAAAAAGACTATTCTTTGTTGTTGCAGGATGTGACTGAATCCTCTTAGACATCTTAGATAGGATTTTTAAATGAAATAAGGTAGGTTAAAAGGGTAGTCACTATTCACATGAATTAATAGTCTAATATGATAAAGATGAACCAGAGAAAATATACCTTCACATGTAATGTACATGTGAATGATCAATAGAGAAGTATGCCATTCTTTCCTCACCCAGTTGTGTGGGATACCTTGGCTCCAATTGGGGTTTTTATTTTCTGGAATTAAAAACTGATTTACAAACTCCATAACTAAATTTTCTTTCTTCCACCATCTTTCCCCATATATTGGTAACTTGCAAGCTTTAGCTACAGAATGCTCGGTAATGTGCATGAGGAGTTTACAAACTACAGATTCAAAACCATCAAAATTATGTGCAAAGGTCATAGAAATATGCTCATCGTGACCTTGAAATGTTGAGAAGAATTCGAACCAGCATGCGTCTTTAAACTTTTGTGCCATCTGAGGAAAGGCTTCGAGTAATTCTGTCCCTTCTAGCTCCAACCTGGTTATTTGCCCACTCTTTTTGGGCGCCATGACATTGATACAATTCTACGGAAATTTTTTGAGAATGTCGAGGGTTTGATTACCAACTTTCAAGGGCTGTTGAAGTCTGAGAGTTATCCGTTTACCTTCAAAGCATGTATAGAGTGATATACATACTAGAAATAGACGGATTATGATTTCATTCATATGGAATAATAATCAGGCAAGTTGATTTGATGTCAAGGTGGCGAGTACAGCCCAATCCTTTGAGTTAGTTGTCATCATGAGAATTACAGCCTAATATAGATCATACATAGATATGCATATCCTCTAGCAATGATTTCGAGTGTTAAAACACGATCTTAGGAAGGTGGCACATGCAAAACTATCATTATTCTAGGTGTTGCAAGAATAGTGCTATTCTTGTAGCGCCCTTTCCACTTTGATAAATTTGAAAATTCAAATGGAGGAAAGGACAAGTGATTTGATAGAAATCCTTTAATATCATATCCTAAGTTTTAAAAACTTAAAAACATTTAAAATGTGCATAAAAGAATGAAAACAAGCTTTCAAGCCAAGAAGGGAAAAAACAAAGTTTAACAAGAAATCATGAAAATGGGTAGAACAGGGATTAAGGACACCCAATCAGTCAAAAACAAGGTTAAGGACTAACACTGGCTCCTTTTGGGGATAAAGTTCCATGATGAAACTTAAGAACTTACTGACCAATTTCTTCATATCCCTCTTATTCACTTTTTTTCCCTACTCTGTCATCCTGTAAAGAAGAAATTCCATTGGGTATATGGAGTCTTTATTTGAGCTCAAAAGTAAAACCTATTGTACAAAATGAACTTTCTGACTGATTTTTAAAAGAATTAATGTTTTAGGAATCTCCCATTTATTGGGCCTCCTAAAATATCACTATCATCCAATTTGTGTAAGAGAAAGGTATTGTTGTTCATGACCTTAGCTACTTTGAAAGGACCATACCATAAATTTTTAAACTTACCATGTTTAGCGTTGTCCTCTCTTCTAGCATCCCATCTCAATACAAGATCTCCCTCTTGAAAAATATCCTTCTTTGTCCTTTTATCAAAAGTTTCTTTAACTTTTCTCTGATGACTAACAACTTTCTGATCCAACTTATCTCTATTCTGTTGAACCTCTATGATTTGGAAAACTCTCCTTTGAATGTCATTGGGTTATTCTAACTCCTCTTGCAGAAATTTAAGAACAGGTAAACCTAATTGAGTTGGGAAAACATCCTCTATTCCACACACCATTTGGAAATTTGAAGTTCCAACAGATTTGTTAGTACTGATCTGATAAGCCCATAGGGAAAATTTTAATTTGGAATACTGTGACCTTTTGTTTTCTGTAAGTAATTTTTTAATAATCCTTATGAGGATTTTATTGGATGATTATGCTAACCCATTTCCTTGGGGATAATAAGGAGTGGAATGGACCAACTTGATGTTATATTTATTGCAAAAGTCGACCATTGAATTTGATTTCAAAGCTTGAGCATTGTCAGTAACCAACTTCTTAGGACAACCAAATCTATAAAAAATATGCCCTTCGAGAAAATTCATGATAACCTTACCTGTTGCATTTCGGGTTGGGATTGCTTCAATACACTTGGTAAAGTAATCTGTGGCTATGAGTATCCATTTGTGTTTTCCAGAAGATGAAGGATGGATTTCTCCAATGAAGTCTAGGCCCCACTATTGAAAAGGTCCATGAGCAATGATGGGTTTTAAAGGTAGAGACATAAGTTTATGTTTTCCTGCAAACTTTTGACATGGTTCACATGCCCTCACCTGAGAAAATATATCAGAAAATAGTACAGGCCAGTAGTAGCCCGCTCTTAAAATTTTGAAAGTAGTGGCTTTCTAATGGTGATGTCCCCCACAAACTCCCTGGTGTAAATCACATAAAATCTGTTTTTCTTCCTCTTCATCAACACATCTCAACAAAATTCCATTACGATCTTTCCAAAACAATATTTGATAAATAATGCAATATTTCACCAATTTCAATTTAAGTGATCCAAACTTGGATTTATTTAAATCAGGAGGAGACTGAAGATTTAGAAGAAAACAAATAATATCTTTATACCATGGTGAGGAAGAATATATGGTTCTTACCTGTGAACCAGTTTCCTCAAACTGAAATGATGAATTCTGTAATTTGCTAGAGAAATGATATAATCCAATTGCTTTGAAATTTGACTCTGTCATCAATTTGGCAAGGCCTTGTCCTTTTATTAACTGAGTGGGCTTTATGGTCAAGTTGTATTCTAGAATTTTAGTTATCCATTTCCCCCTCTTTCCTTCACAATCAGGTTGGACTAAAATTTCTTTAACTGCAGTACTTGGAACATATGTAGTAATTTCAGATTGTAGGACATACAACCTGAAATATTTTAAAGCTTTCACCAAAGAATATGCTCGTTTTTCCATAATATCATATTTTAGTTCAGAATCCTTGAGAGTCTTGCTGAAGAAAGAGATAGGTTTTTCATATCCCTGGTCATTTCTGATCCAGATTTTATGAGAAGAACGAAATGAATACAGATTATTAAAAGATGCTTAACATAGAATAATAGAGATATAGTAAAACTAGTTTTCTATTCAATAAGGAAATAAGCCAATACTGTAAAATGCAGCGAAAAACAAGCTTGCTGGAATGGTGGTGGTTTATCTCTAAGAAGAGATGTGACAACTACGCTCATTCGCAAGAAGATGATTACAATGAGGCTCTGAAGACCTTTTTTACAATAAACCAGAATGTCACAAACCCTAGAAATCCAAAAAACCTAACCCTAGGATATGAAGCGGCAAAAGTCATGTGGGCCCCGTTTGGGTAAGTTAGTACATCAACTTCCTGGGGTCGTAACTTTTGCATACGATCTCCGTTTGGGGCGCACGATAGCTCGTTGGAAAGGTATAATCAAGGAGATTCATTTTGGGGGGCCAATTCAAGCCTTTGGTTATGTTTGAGAAGCTCAATCCCGAAAAACCTTCATTTAGGCCCTCAAAATGACCCTAGAAGTTAAAAATTGCTAAAAATAGTAAATTACCAAAATTTCCAGAAAATTGTTTTGAGCTAATTGGAAAAAGTGGGTGGCCACCGATATCCACCTAGATAAATTTCTTTGTAAGAGAACAACAACTATAGTGTCTTCAGAGGCAAATGAAAAAATAAAAACTCCTTAGAGTAATTAGGGCTAATGAGTACATGTGCCTTAATTAAAGCCTACTTAATATTTTCAAATGATTCCTTTGCTTCTGGTATCCATTTTATCTTTGCATATTTCTTC
Organism: Picea engelmannii; assembly: GCA_009831015.1. NCBI lineage: Eukaryota > Viridiplantae > Streptophyta > Pinopsida > Pinales > Pinaceae > Picea > Picea engelmannii. The sequence continues at coordinate 655,617 of ML785760.1, read as the reverse complement.
AACATATCAGTAATATGCTTGATGATTTCTACAAAATTTAGTATAAATCTTCTTAAGAAATTGATTTTACCTATGAAACATTGGATAACCTTCTTATTCCTTGGAATGTCTATCTGCTGAATGGCCTTTATCCTTTCAGGATCTATCTTGATTCCTTCTGGTGAAACAATATGTCCTAAAAATTTTCCTTCTTCCATGGAAAAATGAGATTTTTAGGGTTTAATGATATGCCATACCTCCCACATTTTTCAAATTTCTGCTTCAAATGCTGCAAGTATTCATCATAAGAGCTTGAGAACATAGTAATATCATCAATATAAATAACCATAAATTTGTCTTTCTCATCAACGAATGCAATATCCATATATCTATGAAATGTTGCTCTTGCATTCATTAATCCAAAAGGCATCTTTTCATACATGAAAGTGCCCCAGGGAGTAGTAAAAGTTGTATTCTTCTTATCTTCTTCCATCACTGATATCTGATTATAACCTGAATAACCAACAATAATTGAAATTCTTTTCTCCCCTACTACTCTTTGTATAATATGATCCATTTTAGGTAATGGATAATTTTCCTTTAGAGAACACCTGTTCAGATTTCTGAAGTCTACACAAAGCCTTATCTCTCCATTCTTTTTCCTGACAGGTACTAAATTGGCTACCCATTCTGAGTATCTCAATGGTACTATAATTTTAGCATCCAACAACCTTTCCAGCTCTTTTTCAATTATAGGTAGCAACAATGGATTGAATTGTCTAGATTTATGCTTAAAAGGTTTGGATCCAGGCTTTAAAGGAATCTTATGCTGCATAATATCTGTATCAAAAACCTTAAGGTCTTCATATGACTAGGCAAAAACATCTGAAAATTGTTTCATCAAATTGACATACCTGTCTCTCTATTTTTCTGGCAATTTTCTGGATAATTTCACCATTCTGGGATTTGAATCTGGACTGATATCACAATCTACCACTTCATCCTCCTCTATTTGAATAACATACTTTTTTGAAACATCATTATGGTCAAATAATATCTCAAGTGGAACTAGGCCCTTTAGAAAATGATTTGTTTTCAACTCAATGATTTTATGACCAACAATATTGTCTTGAAGGATATTTGCAGCATGAGCTTCCACATCATCATTTTCATTATCCTGATCTATTGAGATATTAGAAAACTCATCAATGGTATCCAAAAACCTTTTAATTTCTTGATCATATTTAAATACTTTCCAATTTTTTTATGTTATCTGGTATAGAGGGTCTGTGTCTTACCTCAATCTCAAATCTTAAATTGGGAAAATTTGGAGTTCTAAAGTTACTGGCTGCTAGTGCTAAAGAATCTTCTTGTTGATTCAAATTTTTGTGTACACAAGTCAGGTTGAAGGAAAAAAATAAATTATCAACAAAGTCCCACACTTCATTTCTATACTGCTTTAACCTCTACTGTTTGGTCTGATAATTTTTTTTGATTTGATGGATGATAAGCTCAGAATCTCCAAAAATAGAAATTTTATCTATGCCCATATTTTTAACTGCTTTTAATCCTAGCAGAAGAGGTTCATATTCACTTATATTGTTGGTTGTATCAAATTCTAGTTTGTATGACAGAGGAATAACTTCCTTGGTAGGATAATTAAAAACAATCCCATCCCCAGAGCCTTCTTTGGAACAAGCCCCATCAAAGAACATTTTCTAGACTAGGTTTTCTGTATTTTCTTCCGTTGTAGGTATGATTTTCCTGACTGTTGTTTCAGCTATCTGGTCACCAATGTGAAAAATAGAAGAACCAAGTTCATCTTAAACATCATATATAGGATGATTTCCATGATTTTTATGATCACTTACCAGGTAAGCCAACCTCACTTCCCTGTACAGTCTTCGATGCTCTCCACCAAACACAGGTATGGTAGCATAACTGAGGTCCATTTGTAGTGTGCCTCCTACTTTCTTAGCCCATGATCTTGACAAAAGCATCCCAAATTTAGGAGGTATGTCAGCCACAATTACATCCAACACCACACTTTTCATAGGTAACTGAGATAAAGTACACCAATGTATTTAATGACCCCCAGACATTTAACTTTTCTAGAGTCAAATGAATATAGGTCTAGATAGGGCTTAGTGATTTCTAAACCTAATTCATCCATTACCACCTTTGGCATGACATCATGTGAATCTCCTGAATCCATTAAACAATTATGCAATATTTTGTCACGAATGTTTAGGGATATGTAGAAAGGAGGAGAAGCATCAAACCTATCTTCAATATGTGGCCCAATGGTTATGGCAGGGTTTTCATCTTCAAGATTTATGGTATCTGAAAAAGTAATATGAGCAGGAGGCTGCAATTCTTTGAGGACAAATTTTCTAAAAGGATCCATTTTCATCAATTCTACCAGAGGTATGGGGATTTTGATTTTATTAATTTCATTTTCCAAGATGAAAGAAGAAACATGCTTATCAGTTTCCTTCACCTTTATAGTGCTAACCTTGACAAGTTTCTTTTGTTGCTGATCAATTTTAATCCCTGAACCTTATTTACTTACCCCTGATTTAACTGGAGCATTAGTCTTTTTGGTTTGAACAAGTATATCTACGTTTGATGAATTTGATCTAGACCTAAGATCATACTTTTTCCTTTTAGGTTCTTTCTGGATAATTTCTTCAACATCTTCTTCCTCAAACTGATTCAATATAAGAGCATCCTCATAATATTGTTGTGTCAAATGAGTGGGAGGTAATTCAGTGTTATTTAAATGAACTGTAGAGCCTTCCTCAGTGTCATCAATTTCTTCAACTTCTTCCACTGCATTATTTTGAAAAGGAGGAAAAACTTTATGATCTTCTTGATTTCTCCTTTCTCTAAGCAAAATTTGAGGAACATTTTTAGGCCTTCTGAACTAATTGGGATTTTTGTATCCTCCTTCCTGTGTAGGCCTGCTAGGCTCCCTTGTTTCCATCTTCAGCCTAGCCATTTCAGATGTCAATGTTTTCAACATTTTGGCCATTTCATCCAACTTAGAGTCAGATGTTGTATGAGAAGAAGAAGGAAGTTCTTCTCTCGATTTTTTCCTGTCTTTGTCCCCCTTGACTTCAATTTCTCAGCTGCCAGTATATTAGATTCTACTTCAATGGCTGCTTCCTGCATCAAACTCAGAGTAGCAGACCTTCTTTTTCTCAATAGTAGAGAAAAATGAACATCAAAGGCATTGGAAAAAGTAATTTTGGCTAATGTTTCTATGGGTTTGATTTCATCTGGAATTTTACTATACATTTTATTAAATCTTTTGGTAAAATCAGATATAGATTCTCCTTGTTTTCTTTTCAAAGCACCAAACTCAGTGATATAATACAAGTAGTCTTTCTTATCTCCCCAGTGTCTCAAAAAGGTATCATCTAGTGCATCAATATCAACAATTGAATTAGGAGGTAGGATTCTAAACCATTTCCTTGCATGTCCATCTAAACTCTACACAAAAAGTCTCATACAAACATCTACATGCTCCACTTTAAAATTATCTGTAAAACTGTAGAAAGAGTTTAAATGTTCTTCAGCAGTGACTTCCCCCTCCCCATTGAATCTTGGAAAATACTTCATATAATCATTAGGTGGGAAGGCATACATGACTTGTGGTAAATTTAATGGTGCATATCTGGCTGCAACAATTGCATCCATCCTATTCACAACCATATTTATCACAATGGGTGCTTGAACTATAGGAATAGGCAGAACTGGTGATGTAGAAAGAGAAATAGTTCCTTGGGTGGAAAAATTTAGTTGGGATGATATAAGATTTTGATCTTCAACTAATGAAATAAGAGGTTTCTTTTCTGAACCAGAGTAGGTTGAAGGTTCCAGAAACAAAGGATTTTCAAAGGAGAAATAATGTGGTTTAACCTCTTCGGAAGAACTGGATTGGAGTGATGATGATAAGAGTGCGTCTGGTTCACTTTTAGTATCTTTGGGAAAATCTCTCAAAGATTCAACTATAGATAATGTATTTGTTTGTTCTTCTTTAATAAACTCAACAAATAATTTCCATTGGTCTAAATTCAATTCTAAGATAGTTGAAGGAAAAGATACAAATGAAGGTTCAACAATAGGCTTTGATTCACTCTCAGGAACAATTTCACTGATTGGAGGGATATTGACAGTTTCAAAAGACTATCCTTGAGTACTTGTAGAAGAAAATTTTTCTTTTGAAGAAGCGGACTGTCCAAAAGTATTTTAATATTTTCTCAATAACTTTTCAGGATCTGACACTGCTGAAACAGGCTTAGGATTTTGGTTTTTTTTGGTCACTTATTTCTTTATGGATGATGATGAAGTTGGAGGAGTTTTAAGTCCTTTACATTCTCTTTTAGGATCCATAATTATTGCAGAGGAGTCGCCAGGTGAAAAATACATAGTCTCATGTAAATATCCAAATTCTTGTCCACCATCAAGATTTAGATCTGATCTTTGTCGTTCTCCCAGGGAAAATATCTTCCTTCCTTCGTCCCCAACAATGTAGCCAAAATATGTTAGTCCCTAAAGTTTCACTTTACTATGAGAGGGCAAGCTAGGGCATCATCAAGTTATTGCAATGGTATTTTTATAAAGGGTTTTCTGAATAGGTTTTATAAAATGGTTCAAAGATGGCTCAAGGATTCAATAAAATATATAGCTCAATGTAAAAGGCAAATAAACATCCCACTGACTTAGTAAATGACTAGCACTTTAACAGATCAGATGGTAAGGTAAATAAAGAAAGGAAGATATATGAGTATCCAATTTGTCAAGTCACACATGGATTTCTTATTCCCAAATATCATTAAGAAATAAGAACATGGTACTTGAAAACAATCTTAATTATGAACAAAAAAAGTAAAATCTTCACTACGTTACTCACAATCAAGAAATCATATGCTTTGCAATAGAATAAATGCATTCAAGTAAGAAAATAAATAGATAATAATATGAAAAGAAGATCTAACCATCAAAATGCCTTTTCCATTTAATGCCAATATGAAAATATTGTCTTTTTCTTACAATGGAGTCTTTACAAAAATAACCCTTGAATTCCCCAACTAATTGACCCTCATACAATATTTTCAATGTCTTTTTAAAGCACACAGATTACTCCTGTAGATCCTATTTTTTAGATTACAGTTTTAAAATAGGATGATATCAATTGACTATTTCCTAGGAGAGAAAAACTCATACGAGCACTTCTAATGCCTATAGTGTAGTATGATTAACATCCAATCTGAATATATATTAGGTGACATCTTGATGAAGCTTTGCAAATCCCACAAAAAGAGGAATACTATGTTGCTGAGTTGGTTCATCCGAGATACCAAAAAGTTCTATTTGAACGAAGCATTAAGAACCAAAATGCTCATCTTTACTGTCTTGGTAATAGCATTGAGCAATCAAAAACTGTGGTAGACTTTCCTTGAAATGTCATTGTATGATAACTACAAAAGCTCTAATGTCCCTCAGTTTGAGCTTAGTTGTTAGCACCACATTATGTCAATACAATCTTATATTGGATTATCTTACCTCCTTTAGCAAGGCCTTCTGCTCTTTCCTCTTCCTTTTGAATTATTGTATCTTTTCTTGTTGTTTTGCATTCCATTTCTCTACAAAGGGCTTTTCTTTATTTAATTTCCTAATAATACCCTGCAGCTCTTTTACCCTGTCCTTTTATTTCCTTGCTTCCACCTTGAATTCTGGATATTCTTCTATTGGGGTAGGTAGGTTCAAATCTATGGAAGCTTGGGGTTTTCTTAGTTTAATTTCATATTTTGATGACAACCCAATGCTAATATTCCATTCTTCAATGCTTTCTAAGTCTTTGGTTTCTGGAAGGTCTTGTAGCTGGTCTATTTCTGGAAAAGATCATTTTTCTCATCATTAATTGCATATGTGCCTTTGAATGTAGATATGATTGAATTTGACCTCATAGTTTTCCTAGTTACAGGTCTCCTTGAACACTGTGCAATCTATTTTCCCTTTTCATGTTTTTCCCTATGTTCTTCAGATTCCTCCTCTAACATGTGTGAAGAAGATGCCAAGGTCTATTTTTTTATCTCTTTCTTAGTATCTTCTTAGTTGTCTTCTATGATAATAAGGTTTTCCTTCTTGATGGAAGGATGAAACATAGCCTTTGAATTCAACATGAATTTGTTTGCAGCCCTGGTAGAATTTCTTCTAGGGTATTTAGATACAGGTTTGTTCTTCTTACTCTATTTCTTACCCTTTGCAACCCTTTTTCCTGTAGACCATTTCTTCTATTTAGCTGGATTTTGGACTCGGCTTGTGGTGTAATCTTCGGGTTCATCAGGTTCCTCTTTGATGTCTAGATCAAAATGGACATCAGTCTCTTCATCAATTTTAAGTGTTTTACGTCGACTTGTAGTGATTTTCTCATTAAGTTTACCCATAGGCAAATCACTGATTTCTTGTTGTGTTTGTAACTTTCTCTTACCAACACGAGTTATCCTAGCTGCAGGGGAATTTTCTTTCATCAAAACCTCAGTGGCTTGAGGGAATTTTTACCTTTTCGAGGTTTCTTCTCCTTAATATTTTTAGACTTAGTTTCCCATGGTTTAGGTTTTAGTGACTGAATTAACCTGTCCCAAGACCTTTGAACTTCATTTAAAGAAAATACTACCAACATTTTGATCAACCCTTGATGAAAAAGACTATTCTTTTTTGTTGTAGGATGTGACTGAATCCTCTTAGACATCTTAGATAGGATTTTTAATAAGAAATAAGGTAGGTTAAGAGGGTAGTCACCATTCACATGAATTAATAGTCTAATATGATAAAGATGAACCAGAGAAAATATACCTTCGCATGTAATGTACATGTGAATGATCAATAGAGAAGTATGCCATTCTTTCCTCACCTAGCTGTGTGGGATACCTTGGCTCCAATTGGGGTTTTTCTTTTTTGGAATTAAAAACTGATTTACAAACTCCATAACTGAATTTTATTTCTTCCACCATCTTTCCCCATATATTGGTAACTTGCAATCTTTATCTATGGAATGCTCAGTAATGTGCATGAGGATTTTACCAACTACAGATTTGAAACCATCGAAATTATGTGCAAAGGTCATTGAAATCTGCTCATTGTGACCTTGAAATGTTGAGAAGAAGTCGAACCAGCCTGCGTCTTTAAACTTATGTTCCGTCTGAGGAAAGGCTTTGAGTAATTATGTCCCTTATGCTCCAACTTGGTTATCTGCCCACTCTTTTTGGGCGCCATGACAATTGATACAAATCTGTAAATTTTTTTTGAGAATGTCGAGGGTTTGATCACCAACTTTCAAGGGCTGTTGAAGTCTTAGAGTTATCCGTTTACCTGCAAAGCATGTATAGAATGATAGACATACTAAAAATAGACGAATTATGATTTCATTCATATGGAATAATAATCGAGCGAGTTGATTTGATGTCAAGGTGGCGAGTACAACCTGATCCTCCAAGTTAGCTGTCATCATGAGAATTACAACCTGATATAGATCATACAAAGATATGTAGATCCTCTAGCAATTATTTCGAGTGTCAAAACACTATCTCGGGAAGGTGGTGCATGCAAAACTCTCATTATTTCTGACACTGCAAGAATATCGCTACTCTTGTAGCACCCTTTCCACTTTGATAAATTTGAAAATTAAAATGTAGGAAAGGACAAGTGATGTGACATAAATCCTTTTATATCATATCCTAACTTTTAAAAAATAAAAAACATTTAAAATGTGCATAAAATAATGAAAACAAGCTTTCAAGCCAAGAAGGGGAAAAAAAGTTTAACAAGAAATCATGAAAAATGGGTAGAACAGGGATTAAGAACACCCAATCAGTCAAAAACAAGGTTAAGGACTAACAGTGGGGAAAACCAAAGAGAGTGATAGATTTTATTAGCTTCAGGAAAGTATATCAGCAACAAAATTACATCTAGCAACCAAGAGAATCACTTACACCACCCAACAATCCCACAAATTTGCTTCCTAGAAAATGTTCCAAATCAATACAACTGTACGAACTTGCTGAAATCAATACCTCAATATTTTTTCCCACAACATGGTGTTGTACCTTCACTCTTGTACGACTGACCTCCAACAAAGAATTCACTAAAATTTGCCTCGAAAACTGTGCCCACACTTTCCTCGATTTTTGTGCCCAAAATTGTTGTTGTACGACCTACACGGATCCGTATAGTACGACCTATCTTCAACAATAAATCTCAGCCTCATCTAAACATAAATTTCTCCCTTGGGAAATGTTCCCAATCTCCCTTAAAATCCGTGACAAAAATTTGCTACTCACTTTCCTCTCTCAAGCTCTCTCGAAAATCTAGCAATCTCCTCTTCTCTTGTTGTGTCTTGCACACTACCCAATGCATTCTCTTACAATTCAAAAATGACCTTTCACCTTCCCCTTTCCTAAATCCAAAGGCCAAGATCTAATCTTTCCTTAACATGATCAAGGGACATGATTCATTCCCTCCAAAATAAATCACTTAAATATTAAAGTACAATTTCACTTTATAACATAAGTGCACTTTGTGAAATAAATTCGATTTAATATTAGAAGGTACACTTATTAAAAAGTCACTTACATAAAAGAACCACTTAATTACAACCTTATAAAAACCCATTACAAAGTCATGTGCCTGGTAGTGTAAATATAAGGCTACTTACGCATACAAGAAAAAACATGTGGAGTACCTCTCGAGCTATAAAAGATAACACTACCTCTTAGAGAGATATGTACTCACTGCCATCACCATCATCTAGTACCATCACATTGTTCACAGTAAGATCTCCCTCTAAACTTGGATCCATCACCAACACCTGCATAGAAATTGAACCAGAAGATCTTCTCTTGACAACCACTATGAACACTGAGATCCTAGGAGAATCCACTCCACCCCGAGCATTAGTTTGATCACACCATCTGAGCCTCCTACCGGTGCTGAGAAGAGACTCCCTCTCTTCTCTTGGAATGAAAGACTGAATCCTTGGGCCCATCGTAGTCTCAAGAGCCTCTTTCTCCTCATTCGACACTGAATCATAACATGAAGGTTGTCCTCGCAACATGTACAACATGTCCACTCGATCATCAATCAGATGTGGTTCCACCAGGTCCACTCCATCCTTGTAGATAAATACATGTCCCCTCTTGAAAAATGTACAATATCCAACATCTTACAAGGCTGAGACTGAGAGAAAGTTAACTTTCAACCCTGGAATAAAGAGAACTCCATCAACCTCTAGTAATACCCCATACTCGAGTCAGAATATAACCCTTCCAACTCCACATACAGTTCATGCCATACCTCCTTCACTCTCCACTAGCTGGTCAGGACTTGTCTCTGTGATAATAAGGAATACTCACTAGATTCTCATCATGTGACAAGAGGCTCCACTGTCAACAATCCATTTGTTATCACCCCCAAATCCTCAACTACTGACACTAAATACTAGAGTAACCAAAGAAAAGTCCTTATAAAACTTGGAATAAAAGTCATCCATGGCTATTGTAGGAGTTGTATTAGGCCCCTCCTGCTCCTCCTTCTTCTTGCTCTCAGGACACTGAGAAGAATGGTGCCCCGAATGGTTACAACAGTAACATCTGAATTTACTCAAGTCCCTCCCAGAATTTACTTTCTTCTTCCCCTTTCCCTTTGCAGCAAGAGAAACATCTTCATCAACTCCATCTGTATTATGTCCACAACTCTGAGATCCTTCCCAAATATCCTCCTGAGTGAAATCATCCCACAATATGCTCCAATCTGGAAGATTCTCATGACCCACCACACACTTCTCGAAGACTTCCCATTCCTTGGTGAATCCTTTCAAGTCTATCCTCACCAACTCTGAATCCGATATGAGCTCCCCAACTGTAGCGAACTCATCTTTCACTTGAGCTAACCGGGTAAGATAAGAATACACACTCTCCCCCTTACCCATATTGGTATCTTGCAATTTATCCTTCAAGTCCATCTTCTGTTTTTCATTCTTCACCTCATACAATATTTTCAGTGCATCCCACATCTCTTTGGCTGCCTTCTTCCCAACCAAGTGTGGAATAAGGTGGTCCTTCACTCCATCCAGAATAAGCCTCCGAGCCTTGGCCTCCTTTACCTCATGTAAATCCAAAGCTATAATGTCTTTTGATTGAAAAACAACTATGGTGGTGACAAAGCTCCAAATATTGTTCTCCCTAAGAATATCTGACATCCTGACTTTCCATTTGATCCAGGTGGATGTTGGTGGCCATCCACCTATTCAACTAGCTCCTCTTGACAATTTTTAGTTCAACATGTTCTTTTGTAATTATTTGTAATTGTGGGTTCTACACTTATGGGGTTGTTTTAATCCATACACAGTTTCCAGGTGGATATTGTTAGCTTCCCACTTAATCCAACTGGATTATTTTGGAAGTTTTCATGTCAATACATCTTTCTGTACTTCCAGGGCCATTTTGGGGCCCTAAACCTTGCCATAGTGAAAATGTAGATAGAGTCCGATTTTGATGGGATAATGTGTATTTCTTGAAAATACCTTTCCAATGGACTATCACATGCCTAAAACAAAGGTCATAAGCAAAAGTTATGACCCTGGGAAGTTTAGGTACCAACTTACCCATCGGGGCCCACATAAATTTTGGTGTTTCATCTCCTAGGGTTAGGTTTTTGGATGTCTAGGGTTGTAGAATTCACGAGTAATGTTAAAAAGGCATCTAGAGCCTCATTGTAATCATTCTAATCAGACGGATGCGCGTAGAGAGCCACATCTCTTCTGAGAGATAACTACCACCATTCGAGCAAGTTGTTTCTAGTTTTGCAGTTTTACAGTTTTAGCCTATTTTATTTATTCAATAGAAGTTATTGTTCATTGGATATCTGTTGTTGTTCTTTGTATCTCTGTGTTATTGTATTCGGTCTATTATTCCTTTAGTTCTGCTCATAAATCCGGGTCAGTGGTATCAGAGCATTCTGCTCTTCATTTATTTTTATTCATTCATGTCCCCGACAAGATTTGGGTACGAGAAGTTGGGACTCAAACTAGTCACACCTTTGCAATATAGCTCGAAAACAGCCCATGGGGGATGAGAAGAAAGATTATGGAGAAGAAGATCCTTTTAAAATGTTTCTCAAGGAATCCCTTGCATGACAAATGAACAAAATGATGGACAACTTTGCATAGATCTTTCAGTGGCTACTCATAGGAGACGCATCTTCATCAAGCGACCATGCAACCCCCTTCAAGGTACAAGTAAATTTTGATATTCCATTATTTGAAGGACTGATAGATGCAGATGTTGTAGATAAATAATGGTTGAATCTACTCGAAGGGTATTTTTTGGTCCACAATTTTTCTAACAGAGAAAAGATTACTTTTGCACTCCTCAAGGCCATCCCCCATGTTAAGGACTAGTGGGATACTTACTATAAGAAAAGGGTCATAGAGGAATTTGCAATATTTGCGGTCACCCCCACATGGGATTCATTCAGGGATGCCACTAAAGAAAAATACTACCCTGTTGGAAGCCACGAGGACCAGTACACAAGATGGACCAGGCTGTGTGAAGAAAGGGACCAGACAGTACCATATTTCACCAATATTTTCCATACCTTGCACACCAAATTGGGTATGAAAGACTCTAAATGACATCTGGTGCTCAAATACCATGGTTGTCTACATAGATAAATTCAAACATAAATGAATTTTATGGACATCGCATCATTAGGTGTGGCTTATAGATATGCTGTCAAGATGAGCATAAATTTAAGCAAAAGAGGTGAGATTTTTGATCTGCAAACTCCTCATAGCTGAAGCAGGGAAAGGGCAGCCCCAACCCAAAAAACAAGGGACAGAGAAAATATGGTCGATCTTAGGACAACTAGTCCAAGCCGTAAACCAATAAGGGTAATGATAAGTCGAAGAAGGACAGGGGAAAATGGTGTGAATACCATAAAATCCCTTGGCACAATGCCGAAGAATGTCTCTCCAAGCAGTCACTGGTGGCCAAGATGAAAGCTTCCGAGTCAGAGGAAGATTCTGACTCCAAATCAAATCCAGAAAGTGGGAAGTGGATCATTGATGTCAAACCCAGTGCCACTGTCACTACCACCAAAGCCCAACCAAGTGAACCAGAATAAGGGGAACACCTCTTTCACTCACAGATGTGGGTAAAGGGGACTCTGTTGCATTTCAGTTTTGATAGCAACAATCAAAAGAACTTGATTTCAGCAGAGGTTGTCAAGCGGCTGGACCTACCGATAACACCACACCTGCATCCCTACACCATCAGTTGGCCTCACCAAGGATGAGTTCTCTGCATCAACCAATAGTGTCATCTTCCCTACAACATCAAGCCCTTAAAACATGAGCTATTGTGTGATATTTCTACCCTTGTGAGATCCACGTGGATATTGGTGTCCACCCACCTATTCCAACTGCCTTCTCTTGATAGTTTTTAGTTCAAAATGTTCTTCTATAATTATTTTTAATTGTGGGTTCTACAATTTTGGGGATGTCTGAATCCCTACACAGTTTCTAGGTGGAGATTGGTCGCTTCCCACCTAATCCAATTGGATTATTTTGGAAGTTTTCATGTCAGTACATCTTTCTGTACTTCCACGGCCATTTTGGGGCTGTAAACAATTGTTTTTTGTATTGCCACAGTCAAACTGTAGACATCATCAGAGTTTGATGTAATAATGTGTGGTTCTTGAAAACACATTTCCAACGAGCTATCACGTGCCTAAAACGAAGGTCGTATGCAAAAGTTACGACCCTGGGAAGTTGAGATACCAACTTACCCATCGAGGCCCACATAAATTTTGGCATTACATCTCCTAGGGTTATGTTTTTGGATGTCTATGGTTTTGGCATTCACAAGTAATGTTAAAAAGGCCTCTGGAGCCTCATTTTAATCATTCTTCTAAGACAAATGTGCATAGCAAGCCACACCTCTTCTCAGAGATAACTACCACCATTCGAGCAAGTTGTTTCCAGTTCTGCAGTTTTACGGTTTCAACCTATTTTATTTATTCAATAAAAGTTATTGTTCACTGGATATCTATTTTTTTTCTATGTATCTCTGTGTTATTTCATTCATACTATTATTCCTTTCATTTCGCTCATAAATCTGGATCAGCCATATCAGAGGGATCTACTCTTCATTTATTTTTGTTCATGCATGTCCTCGACAAGATCTAGGTACAAGAAGTTGGGACTCAAATCAGTCGAGCCTTTGCAATATCGTCCATGTCGAGCTCGACAACAACCCATGGGGGATGAGAAGAAAGATGATGGAGAAGGAGATTCTTTTAAAATATTGCTCGAGGAATCCCTTGCATGACAAAGGAACAAAATGATGGATAACTTTGCACAGATCCTTTGATAGCTGCCCACAGGAGACGCATCTTCATCAAGCGTCCATGCAACCCCCTTCAAGGTATATGTAAATTTTTATATTCCATTATTTGAAGGACTGATAGATGCGGATGATGTAGATAAATGGTTGAATCTGCTCAAAGGGTATTTTTCGGACCAAAATTTTTCTGACAGGGAAAGTAATACTTTTGCACTCCTCAAGATCATCCCCCATGTTAAAGACTGGAGGGATACTTACTCTGAGAAAAGAGCCATAGAGGAATTTGCAATATTTGTGGTTGCCCCCACATGGGATTCCTTCAAGGATTCCATTAAAAAAAAATACTACCCTGTTGGAAGCTATGAGGACCAGTACACAAGATGGACCACACTGCATCAGGAAAGGAACTAGACAGTACCAGATTTCACCAATATTTTCCATACCTTGTGCACCAAGTTGGGTATCAAAGACTCAGAATGACATCTGGTGCTCAAATACCGAGATTGTCTGCATAGATACATTCAAACAAAAATGGAATTTCTGGACATCAAATCATTAGGTGTGAATTATAGATATGTTTCGAGCAAAAATTTCAGTAGAAGAGACAAGAGTTTGAATCTACAAACTCCTCACAACCGAAGCAGGGAAAAGGTGGCCCCAACCCACAAAACAAGGGAAAAAGCAAAGATGGTTTCTTTTAGGAAAACCAGTCCAAGTTGTAACCCAAGAAGGGTAATGAGAAGTTGAAGAAGGACATGGGAAAATGGTGTGAATACCATAAAATCCCTTGGAACAACACCGAAGAATGTCTCTCCAAGCAGTCACTGGTGTCTGAGATGAAATATTTCGAGTCAGAGGCGAATTATGACTCCAAATCAAATATAGAAAGTGGGAAGTAGATCATCGATGTCGAACCTAGTGCCACTGTCTCTACCACCAAATCCCAACCAAGTGAAGCAAAAGAAGGGGAACAACTCTTTCACTCACATATGTGGGTAAAGGGGACTCCGCTGCATTTTATTGTTGATAGAAACAATCAGAAGAACCTAGTTTTAGTAGAGGTTGTCAAGAGGATGGACCTGCTGATAACACCACACCCGCAGCCCTACACCATCGTTTGTCTTCACCAAGGATGAGTTCTCCGTGTCAGCCAACAATTTTGTCTTCCCTACAACATGAAGCCTTCGTGTGATATTTCTCCCCTTGAAGTTTGTGATGTTCTTTTAGGCTAACCATATTTGTGGAAGTGACATGATGTGTATGAGTCTAGACCCCACACTGTTATTATTACTTTGGGTAGACAATTGTACATGATACCATAGGTAGCACCGCCTACCGCTATTTCTTTAATATCTGCTAAGAAATGCAAAAAGGACATTTCATAGACCATGAAGTTAGTCTTCTTCATGATCAGTGCTCACAGTAAGAAGAAGGTCATTTCCACATCCATGACCTCTACATAGAGCCTCTCTTTGCAGTAGAAGCAAGTGGACAGGATCATGGAAGAGTACAAAGAAATATTCTCCTTACCCACCAGGGTACTGACGCACTACCAAGTCAAGCATCCAATTGATATAACCCCCAGTGCCCCACTGCCTAATGTACCAGTCTATCATCGCTTGCTAATGGAAAATGATAAAGTCAAGCACCATATCCAAGAGCTTCTTCAAAAGGGGAACATCCAACCCAGATCCTCCCCTTACAGAAGCCTGATTGTGCTGGTGCAGAAGAAATACAGGACCCAGTGGCTATGCATTTATTACAAATCATTAAACAAAATCACAGTTAGGAACTGATACCCAATTCCATGAATTAATGACCTTCTTAGCCAACTCAAGGGGGAAAATGTATTCAACAAGATTGACCTAAAGTCTGGATACCACCAGGTTCCCATTGAACCAACTGATGTATGGAAGACAACTTTCTAATTTAAATAATTTCTCTTTGAATGGTTGGTCATGCCCTTTGGCTTAAAAAATGCATCAACAACTTTCATGAGATTGATGGATGATGTATTGAGACCCTTCACCAACTCTTTTTTGGTGGTATATCTGGATGACATCCTCATCTTCAAAATAACTTGGGAGTAGCACATGCAGCATATTCAACAGGTTTTAGGCACTCTATGATAGCACAAGCTATATACCAACTCTGAAAAATGATCCTTTGGCATGAATAGGGTCCAATAATTGGGATACATTATTGATGAGCGTGGGGTACATGTGGATCTAGCTAGGAGCCAAGTCATTCGTGACTAGCCAGCCTAGACCACACTAAATGAGCTTCAGAGCTTCTTGGGACTTTCCAACTTCTACTAGAGGTTCATGTTGGGATTCTCCCATATTGCATGGGCCCTCAGCCAAGTAACCAGGGGAGGTGGGAAGGAAAATTTTGCATGGGGGCAGGCACAAAAACAAACATTTGATGATCTGAAGCATCATTTGTGCTTAGCTCCAGTACTCTCCTTACCTGATCTACAACAACCGTTTGATATTGAGACAGATGCTTCCGACTATGTTGTTGACACAGTTCTCACTCAGCATGGTCATCCAATAGCATACCATAGTGAGACACTCTGAGATATTTCTAGAAATACCCCACCTATGAAAAAGAAATGTATTCCATTGCGCAAGCCTACCATCAAAGGAAACATTACATTATGGGAAAGGAGACAATCATCCACACTAATCACATGCCTCTGCAACTCATATAGACATAAGGGAAGTTGCAGAACGACCACCATCAAAAGTGGTCCACATACCTACAACAGTTCAATCTCAACATCATGTATAAAACAGGGAGCACAAATCATGTCACTGACTACCTCAGTCACCCTCCTATTTCTGCACTCACCACAATACTCCATTCCTGTGGGCATGATGCATCTTAGTGGCCCCAAATTTATCATCGTGACCCTGAATTCACCACCACCTATCATCTCTTGGGTACAAGAGCGAATGCCACCAAATTTCACATCTAAGATGGATTGTTATGCTATCTGGGCCACCTCTGTGTTCCAAAAAGTGAGCGTGCAAAGCTGATTTGGAAGGCTCACTATTATCAGATGGCAAGACATTTTTTCATGGAGAAAACTATGGCTATTTGTAACACACCCAACCCCTAAGTACCCTTGCTAGGGATGGGGCATCAAAATCTTTCTTACTTTAATCATCTTGAATCCTCTTTCTGAGGTCACCATCCTCTTCTACACATCCGTAGATTTCTGATGACTACTACCAAGCTCAAATCTGAGCTCTCGATTGCAAGTTACGGCCTCCTGAAGCTCTTCGGGCATTATCAGTCAAATTCCATGTGGTGCCCACGTGGGTCCATCTCATTCGTAACATCCCCAAGTTACTAAATTCATGGTGGAAGTCCATCCACCATCCAATCCAAAGATGAGACTTGATCCTCGTTTAACACAAAGGCTAGAGGGGAGTTCTGCGTTCGATGCTTCGACATTGAACGCCCCTTTTCCTTTCCACGCACATATCCTCCAGAGTCTCAAAATCCTGAACTCTCGAAGGAGCCCAAAATATCGCCATGCAGCTCTAGCCTTCGGTCAATTTGGCTTATCTACCACACTTCCCTCCAAACCCTCGAAGTTCTGAAGTCTTGGCCTCTCGAAGGGTTCACCCTTACACGTGGTGGTGTATTAAACACAGAGGCAGGGACAGGTGGGTCCCGAGTACTCCACCCGCCAATAAGCCAAGCGAATACATGACATAGGGGTGACACACGACAAGGAAGAGATGAAACATGGTCCCTTCAGTGGGTGTCACGTGTCACATTATAATGGGCACATAGTTTATGGGAAACATACGAATCCAGGTGACACATGGCGTCAAACGTGGGTCCACATCACCCCGGGTGACATCACCATGCCAAATCACCATGGACTGAAAGCCTTCTGACACACTTAGATCTAATGGTCGAGAATAATCCACGTAGATCCATTGATCTACATCCTCCATTACTCCATAACTTCGATGTTTGGGAGATCCACTGTGTGACCTCCTCCTTGCTCCCAGAGTGGTCAGTGCCGGGCTGACTACAGTCTAGATCTAATGGTCAATTATAGACCTGGAACATCCTCATATCTATGGTTCGCATGACTTTGCGAGTTCAACGTTCAGAGGTTTTCACTTTCTTTCCACCCCCTTTCTCCCGGAGTGGTCAACGTCGGACTGACCGCAACACGGATCCAACAACCAGGAAGGATCCTGAAGCGTCCCTAGATCTACAATTCATGTTAATTCGCGACTATGTCCTTCAAAGTTTTTGGCATTATAGCAGATCCATTCTCCCGAAGTAGGATTTCACCGAAGTTCCATGCTCGAGTTCCTCCATTGGTTGATTGAAAGGTTAAGAGGGGTCCTCAACATAATCCCCAGATCCACGTCTCATATCAATTCAGAACTCCAACATTTGGGGGATTTGGTGTCATGACATTGTTGTTATCCTGAAGTGTTCAATGCTAGATTAACCACAGTGTAGATCTAACGGTCAGGGGAGGTCCCAAGAACCATTGAATCTACGACTAACACGACTTCGGGTCTGATAAGTGGGTCAAGTATTAATGGTGGGACAGGTCCATCTGTTCCATTTGGGGAAACTTCTATATGCCTGCCAATCTCATTGGTAACCAACCCAACAAGTTGCCTTTGACCGGTTTGAGAGTGGTAAGGCCATAACACTCTAGAGCTTCGAAATCTCAGAAATCTGAATCTAGAAAGGCTTAGCTCCTTTTGGGCCTAGAGCATGGTTCCTAGAATTTGGTTATATGGATTCTTGGGCAAGCCTCAAGGCTACATTCTCAAGACCTAGCTGCATTTTGGTTAGAATCGTGGACATCAGCCCTCGGTCACACAGGTGAAGGTTTGAAGTAGGTGAAACTCCTTCCATAGAGTTTGAACTTATTATTCCTGCGAAGGTAAATTCAAGAGATTTCCATGACTTAAGTATTCCAGCCAACTCTAACCCGACTCTCTCACATTACAAGGACTATCCTTGGCAAAACAATCCCTTAGGAAATTTCTAGCCAGTGCAGAAACCATAGCTTATACTTAGATTCACTTTCAGACTCACGTCCCATAGATCTCTAGCTGTTAAGATGAGGCCAACAAAATACCATGTAAATATATAAGTTTACAAAAGAAAAATAAGCATTTGTAATGATTGATCAAACACTGTAAAACTGAACCATAAATATAGACATTCAACCATCACTTCCATTTCATGACACAGAGTATGCAAATACTTATTAGAAACCAGAATCATGCAATGACTGCTAAAAGGGGTGTTGGTTTGATCCATATGGATGTCGTTGGCCTCCTACCTATTCCAATTGGCTCATTTTGGCACTTTTCCAGTTTGGCAGTTTTTCCCTAGTTTTTGGGTCCCTGACTTGTGGGGCCGTTTTGAGGCCCTAAACAACGTTTTTAGGGCTCGCCACAGTCAAAATGACCTTTGATAAGTAGCAGCAAAATGTGTATTCCTCGGATAGACCTTTCCAATGGGCTATCGTGCACCTAAAACAAAGATCGTATGCAAAAGTTACGACCCTAGGAAGTTGATGTACTAACTTACCCAAACGGGGCCCACATGAATTTTGGCGCTTCATCTCCGAGGGTTAGGTTTTTGGATGTCTAGGGTTTTTGACATTCATGTTTATTGTAAATTTTCTTTCAAAGCCTCATTGTAATCATCTTCTTGCGAATGAGCTCAACTGTCACATCTCTTCTCAGAGATAATCCGCCACCATTCTAGCAAGCTTGTTTCCGCTGCATTTTACTGTTTCAACTTATTTCCTTATTGAATAGAAACCAATTTTACTATATATCTATTATTCTGTATAAAGCATCTTTTGATAATAATATGTAGTCATTTCATTCTGCAAATATATTTTGGATCACCATTTCCACCCAACCGTAGGCACAACCACTCCTGAATGAATTTACTGTTGGCCACCCCGTAGCTAGACCATGATGCTCTGAGAGAGATTCTTTCCTCTTGTTCAGTGACAATCAGGGATGGAGGTTACCCTCCTCCTCCCACAAGAACTTAGAAAATGGTTTTGTTTGTACCAAGCAAGGGGGCCTCCAACGAGTACTTCCATAGTCACTCGTCTTCTCTGCATCCCCATTTATCAACTTGGACTAAAAATGTTGCCAACAACTTCTTGCACCTAGAATGAGTTCGTTTCTCAATTCTCCTTCAAAACCATAGAGCTGCTGGGATTCTTCTTTCTTTTGGAGATTGGTCTCTTGAATCTGCTTCCTCACAGATCTGCCTCTACCCATGAATCCCTTCCTTTATTTCCTTCCTAAAAAATATTGTGTGGGTTCGAATCCACAGCTCGTAGTTAGGTCTGGAAGCCTTTCATATGGGTACTCTGGCTTATCTCCTCATTAACTTTTGAGGGATTTTCCAACTACCATCCTGACTGGTAATTCATTTATGGGTCAAAGGATTGTTCTGGGTCTGAGAAATGAAATCCAGTAAGGTATTGGTTTGGTGGGGGTCATCTCAACCATTTTTTTTTCCCCTCACCATCTCTCTCATAACATCATGGTATATCTTGGAAAACCTCCCTTACAACAATTATGAAACACTATCCATTTTAATTAATAACAAAAATACATACATTACCTTTTTAACAAAAAGATTAATCAAATCCATCATTCACACATATTCAGTCTGACATAGTCTTTTGGAAAGTCATAGTTATATTTACAAGTTGGGGAAAGCAGGGGTATTACAATACCCTCCCCCTTAAAGGAACATTGTCCTTGATGTTCTACCTATAGATGTGCTTTGTATGTACAAAAGTGAACAAAAATGGGTTATTCTTGTTTCATGACATCCTCTATTTCCCATGTAGCTTCATCTGGACCAAAGTGTTTCCACTACACCTTGACATGTGCAATGGTTTTGTTCCTGAGTGGGATTTTCTTCCTGTCTATTATGCATTGTGGTTCTGGCAGTAATTATCCCTCTGGTTCCACCTGAATCATATACCAATGAATTATATGATTAGAATCATGTACATATTTCTTCAGTAATGAAACAAGGAAAACATTATGTGCATTCACTGTGGGAGGAAGTGCTAGTCTATATGCTACAGGTCTCACTCTATATAAAATTTCAAAGGGTCCATAATACCAAGGTGCCATCTTGATGTAGGCTCCCATTCTCAAGGAGATTTTTCTGGGTCTAACTTGGAGATACACATGATCCCCTACTTTGAACTCTCTAGGAGTCCTTTTTTCTGTCTACATAGATTTTCTGTCTATCATGGGCCATTTTTAGATTCTGTTTTATCTGAACTACTTGTTGATCCATTTCTTTTATCACATCTGGCTCGATTGTAATTATGGCTACTGGGTTATCCCAGCTGATTGGAATATTGCATTGTCTAACACTTGGTTTACCCTCTGTGTCTGTCCATCGGTTTGAGGGTGATAAGCTATACTAAATAGCAATTTAGTTTCAAAACCAACAAACGAAGATTTCCAAAAGTTAGAAGTAAATTTCGTATCTCTGTCAGATATGATTTTCTTAGGCATGCCATGGAGTCTAAATATTTCTTTCATGAAAATACTGGAAATATCTATTTCCTTGCAAGTTGACTTGACTTGAATGAAGTGAGAAGCCTTGCTAAATTTGTCCACAACTACCATGATGGTGTCATTCTGTTTGGTTGATCTTGGTAACCATGTGATGAAATCCATGGAGATGGTTTCCCATTTCCATTCTAGGATTGGTAGGGATTGCAATAGCCCAGTTGGATGTTGGTGCTCTACCTTAACCTGCTGACATTCTAGACATTTGGATAAGTAATCAACTATGTCCTTTTTCAGTCATGGCCAATAAAATAGTTTCCTAGTGGATGTGATCATCTTATGATAACTAGGATGACCTATATATGGTATTTTGTGTAGTTCATCCATTATTAACCTCTTCAAGTCGTCACAATTTGGAATATACAACCTACCTTTGTAAGTTAGAAGGCCATCATTCAGAAATTGATAACCCTCATACTTCATCCCTATGGGATCTTTCTCTAAGTATGATTTCACAATCTTGAAAAATGCATCTATTTCTTGTGCACTTTTGACTTTCTCCTTGATGTCTGTTTCACAGGTGCTTACAGCTTCCAAGTGGATTACTTTCATACTTCTGCTAAGGACATCAACCACTCTATTTTATTTTCCTTTGATATGTTTGATTTCAAAATTAAACTCACTAAGGAGATCCATCCATCTAGCTCGTCTAGCATTGATTTTTGGTTGATCAAACAAATATCTCAACCCACTATGGTTTGTCATAAGCACAAATCTTCTACCTAGGAGGTAACGCCTCCACATTTTTAAAGCATGCACTATGGCATCCAATTCTAGATCGTGGGTCACATAATTGATTTCATGCTCATTCAATTTTCTAGATTCGTAGCAAATTACATGTCCTTCTTGCATAAGGACTCCTCTGAGCCCTTCCTTGCAGGCATCTGTACACATAAGGAAGTCCTTGTTTGGGTGTACAATCTTTAGCACAGGTGCATTAGTTAGGATATATTTCATCTCTTGGAATCTCTCTTCACATTCTGATGTCCAAATGAATTTAACTCCCTTTTTTTGAAGGGAGGTGATTGGGCAACCAATCTTGGAAAATCCCTTTATGAACCTCCTATAGTATCCTGCTAGGCTGATAAAGGATCTACTATCAGATACATCCTTTGGAGTAGGCCAATCCATAATGAATTTGATCTTGTCAGGATCAACTGCCACTCCTTCAGAAATAACATGACCTAAGTAATGGACTTGTTTCTAGAAAAAGTCACACTTACTAAACTTAACATAGAGCTGATGTTCTCTTAGCACTTGAAGTAATAGATTTAGATGTTCTTCATGCTCTTCCCTATTCTTATAATATATTAGGATATCATCAATGAAAACCAATAAAAATCTTTCCAAGAACTTACTAAGTACAATATTAATTAAGCACATAAAAGTGGCTTGTTCATTGGTAAGACCAAATGGCACCACCACAAATTCATAGTGACCATGTCTTATCCTAAAGGTTTTTTTTTGGATGTATTCATCCTTAATTTGGACCTGATGGTATCCAGACCCCAAGTCAATCTTGGAGAAAATTGTAGCACCCCTTAATTGGTCAAACAAGTCATCAATCCTTGGCAAGGGATACTTATTCTTAATGGTCATATTATTAATTTGTCTATAGTCTATACACAACCTGAGTGTACCATCCTTCTTTTTCACAAACAAGGTTGGTGCTCCCCATGGAGACACACTAGGCTAAATGTAGATTTTTTCCATCATCTCCTTTAGCTATAGTTTGATCTCAACCAACTCTGGTGTACTCATTCTATAGGGTGTTCTAGACACTGGCACCACTCCTTGTGCAAGTTCTATTGAAAAGTCAATATATCTTCTTGGAGGTAGACCTAGCACCTCTTATGGAAACACATATTTATACCTTTTTAATATGGGATGTTCCTCTAGGCTTGGTTTATTGTTCTCAACAGAGTTCAACACTTGTATTTCATACAAAGGACATCCTTTTCTTCAATACTTATTCACTTGAAGGGCTGATATTTGTCTCACTGAGACATGATTTTGAATTCCTTGTAGGGTTATTTTTCTCCCTTCTTCATATTCACATTCTAAAGTTTGAATGTAACAATCCAACTTGGTTTTATGGCCAAACAACCAGTCCATGCCAATCAATAGGTAATAAGATCCTAAAGAGAGCATGTTTAGGGTTTCCTGAGTGGGTAATCCATTCATAATGAATTGGAATGTTGGTATGACCTCTGTTACTTTTACTTTGGTTCTAGTGGCTAGTTGTACCAGCCATGATTTAACATGTTTAACTTGCTACAATTTACATTTCTCAATAGTTTGAGTGGAAACTTAACTCAAATTAGAACCAGAGTCAATTAAAATGGAAACTATATGGTTGGAAATCATACCTTCCATATCCATCATTGAAGCTTGGTGGTTAGCTTGTCTATTATCCAAGGCTGCATAAATTTGTGGCATGCTCCTAGCCACATCATTGACTATGGTAGCCTCTTGGACATTGTATACATTCCTATTGTTCTATTGCCTATGTGGATAGTCCCTTAGCATGTGTTCTTCTCCACAACCCCAACATTTCAAGGGTTCTCTCTTTGTGTTATCAGTCTTACCTAAGGTTGCTCCAAAGGGTTTATTTCCACTATGAGATGGGAAATTTTGCTGATATACACTTTTATAAGGAAGGTTCATCTTAGAACCTTTCCCATGGTTCTTAAAGCTTGAGGGTTTAAACCCCTTCTTCTTGAATCCCAAACTACTTTTCTTCTTCCAGTCCTCATGAGGTTCTGTCTTATTCTGGAATTGATCAGAGCAATACCTTGCCTTCTGGATAGTGTCTTCTAAAGTCTTTGGCTCATCAAAATAAATTATGTCTTGGAAGGACTGAGGTAATCCAGTAATAAATTGTTGAATTTTTACTTTTTCATCCTTTATATAGGGCACATACCTTATCAGCTAAAGAATTTTTTTGATATATTCATATGTTGTGAGTTGTCCTAACTTGAGTTCATAGAACTCCTTGGTATTCCCATCAAAGTATTTCTATGACATGTACTTCTCCTTGACGTATTTCTCAAATTGTTTCCATGGTAAGTCCTTCTCATGGATTCCTTTCACATTCCTAAGGTCCTCCCACCAGATGCAGGCCTTTCCATTCAAGTTGAAAATGGCTATTTGAGCCTTTAAGTTTTCAGAGTAGTCATTGAATTTGAAGTACTTCTTCAAGCCAAATAACCAAACTTCTTCTTCTTCCCCCTTAATCTCTCCATCGAATGTGGGTGGTTTGGATTTCTTAAACTCCTTAGGGTCATGACCCTTGAAATGTTTCCTCTTCTTTCTTTTCCTTTGGGAATGCGAACTAGTTTTTCTAATATAATATTACTTGGAGTTGTTAGTTTCCTCACCAAAGGATTCTTCCGATGAGTGTCTCTTGGCTCCATATTGGGCCTTCTTTGAGGTTCTCCTCCTTGTGTGGCCACTTTCAGGACCATGCTTTCATATCTCAGGTGGGTTTTGAGTTTTCTTAGTATGATGTATTTCCATGTGATTGGATGTTGGTCCATGTTGCAGCTGCCTTTGTATATCTGATAAGCTTTGTGGTAATATTGCATTAATTTTAGTTTTTTTTTTGCTCTTTTATCAACCTTTCATTGTCATCCTAACAACTCTATAATTCTACCATGAGGCTTCTTACAGTTTCATCCATATCTAGAGGGGTTTCCACCGCCCTCCTTTCATCAGATTCTTCCTCTCTATTGTGGGAGATTTCCCCCAATTCATGGTGTGTCACCATCCTGTATGCTGTAGTTTTCTTGTTGTCCAGTGATCACTCAAGTGTTGATAAAACATTTTCTTTTAGTTAATCATTTACCAGTTTATGAACATCACATAGTTCATATTTTTCAAAACATATACCAATAGAAGAAAGTATCATTCCTCTCTTCAGTAGAGGTTTAAATAATCCTCTTAGGAATGGGGTAATATAGGGTGTTACCCTTAAAGGGTTTCTAATAAGATTTTTATGTGACTCATTCATGAGCCCAAGCAAGCCAAGTGTTGTTTCCTGCTTTGATACCAATTTGTAACACACCCAACCCCTAAGTACCCTTTCTAGGTATGGGGCATCAAAATTTCTCTTACTTTAATAATCTCAAATCATATTTGCGAGGTCACCATCCTCTTCTACACATCCATATCTTTCTAACAACTGCTACCAGGCTCAAATCCGAGCTCTTGATTGCAAGTTATGGCCTCCTGAAGCTCTTCGGGCGTTATCAGTCAAAGGCCATGTGGCACCCATGTGGGTCCATCTCATTCATACCATCCCCAATTTCCTACATTCATGGTGGAATTCCATCCATCATCCAATCCAATGATAGGACTTGATCCTCGTTTAACACAAAGGCTTGAGGGGAGTCTCATATCCCCTAGAGTCTCAAAATCCCTAACTCTTGAAGGACCCTGAAATCTCACCACGTGGCTCTAGCCTTCAGTCCATTTGGATTATCTATGACACTTCCCTCCAAACCCCTGAAGTTCTAAAGTCCCAGACTCCCGAAGGGTCCACCCATACACGTGGTGGTGTATTAAACGTAGAGGCATGGACAGATGGGTCCTGAGTACTCCACCCACCAATAAGCCAAGTGAATACATGCCAGCGGGTGACACGTGGCAAGGTAGAGATGAAACATGTCCCCTTCAGTGGGTGACGCATGTCACGTTATAATGGGCAGATAGGGTCTTTGAAACGTACAAATCCTGGTGACACATGGCATGCCAAACATGGGTCCATGTCACCCTGGGTGACATCAGTGTGCCACATGACTCTGAATTGATAGCCTTCTGATGCACTGTTATCATAAAATTCGATAAGTGCAGACACAAACTAGTCTCCCTAATTTTAGCAAGAAGCTGGAACAAAACAAGGCAGCATACAAACTTCACCTTAGACTTCATTTTCATATAAACTAGTTCATAGAGGGACAAATGACATACCTTTTAAATGATGCTTGATTCTCGCTAGTGTCATCATTGTCGCTCCATATTTGGATTTGTGGGATGGTGAACCTGTAAAAAGACAAAATCCAATGAAGTGAAAGAAACACCATATACTCAACAAAACCTATGTATGTGATCAAGGAGTCATACAATAAAATAAGACCAATTTCATGGGAAAGAAATATATCATTATACTAAAGAATGTGGAAGAAAGATACAACCAGATGCCTTGATGTTGTGAGGTTCCTTCCAATAGTTCATTTCATCCCACACACTTCTGCTCCAAGGATTCTGAGATCAACAATCTATCTTGACAAAGCAAAGCTCAAAGCCAACATACAAGCTCCAAAAACTCCAAGCTACAAAACTCAAGAACTTTCCAACTAGCTTTTCCCATGAGAAATATTCTCCTTTTATAAGATGAAAAGGATAGGGTGATGAATTTAGGATGATCCCATGAGATCAAGGATGCAACTCAGATCCAAACTGATCAGAGGCCACCTCACTTCAGAAGCTTCTCTTCTAGAAGAATCGAGAAGACACTCTTTTTCCTTCATACGAAAATCGTTGCACCCTTAAAACTGAGTAGAATATGATGATGTCATAGGACACTATGGTGCAACCTATGACGATCCTAGATCTTTGCACCCTTAACACTAAGAAAGGTGCAACGATCCCTTTTTATAAATTTTTTACAAAGGAAAATATAATTTTCATCTTTCTGGGAAAATTCATCTTCATCCTTCTTCAGGGATTAAGGCCATTGATCCTTTTAAAGACAAAGGATAGGTTTACATCATTAACATTCATAGGGGTGATGAAAATAATGTGTAACAGTGAGCCCCCCAAAGTATGAAGTTAGAACAGAGTGATAGCTGAAATACTTTGTTGAGTGTGTGTAGGGAACAAGGAACATGTCGGTTGGAAACCTGCCAACAAACAAGGAAATACAGTACAAAAATATATCATCAATGAGGTATGCATTCCCATACTCAGAATACAAATGACTCAAAGAATAAACGCCAACATGAAAATATCCATGTCAAGTGAGACAGGTCATGGCCACCAAACATACATTGTGGATCCATGCCATTATGACTCAAATTTGAACATAGCCACTAAAATACATTGTGGAGATGTGTTAAAGACTCAAATTTGAACATAGACATGAGACATACACCATGGATCTATGCAATAATATAATCTGAATATACTCCAATGCAACCTAAATCTGTCAGAAAAAATTCAGGGTCTTCATCTCCACCACTCTATATTATGAATATAACCATGTGATACATGTGCTGAAGTCGAACATGGTAGAAACCACTTGATTACCGGTCTTTAGTGTATAGTTAACAAGTGCGAGGGAAATCACCATTAATTTCAATGACTCCCAAGGTACAATAGTACAATCCAACGGGTGTGAATTAATGAGCTCAAGTCGAACACTCGACAAAATCTCCCGATTAGGGGTCAATAAGGAAGCTAGAACAAAACAAGGCAGAATACAAACTTCACCTTAGACTTCATTGTCATATAAACTAGTTCATAGAGGGACAAATGACATACCTTTTAAATGATGCTTGATCCTCACTAGTTTCATCCTTGTCACTCCATATTTTGATTTGTGGGATGGTGAACCTGTAAAAATACACAATCCAAAGAAGTGAATGAAAGAACGTATACTCAACAAAACCTATGTATGTGATCAAAGAGTCATACAATAAAATAAGACCAATTTCATGGGAAATAAATATATCACTATATTAAAGAATCTGGAAGAAAGATACAACCAGATGCCTTGATGTTGTCAGGTTCCTTCCAACAGCTCCTTTCTTCCCACACACTTCTACTCCAAGGATTCTGATATCAACAGTCTATATTGACAAAGCAAAGCTCAAAGCCAACATACAAGCTCCAAAAACTCCAAGCTACAAAACTCAAGAACGTTCCAACTAGCTTTTCCCATGAGAACTCTTCTTCTTTTATAAGTTGAAAAGGATAGGGTGAGGAGGTTAGGATGATCCCATGAGATCATAGATGTGACTCATATCCAAACCAATTAGAGGCGACCTCACTTTAGAAGCTTCTCTTCTAGAAGAATCGAGAAGACACTCGTTTTCCTTCATACGAAAATCATCGCACCCTTAAAACTGAGTAGACTGCGACGATGTCACATGCCACTGTGGTGCAACCTGTGAATATCCTAGATCATCTCACCCTTAACACTAAGAAAGGTTTGACGATCCCTTTTTATAAGGTTTTTGCAAAGGAAAATATAATTTTCATCTTTCTGGGAAAATTCATCTTCATCCTTCTTTAGGGATTAAGGCCATTGATCCTTTTAAAGACAAAGGATAGGTTTACATAATTAACAGTCATAGGGGTGAAGAAAATAATGTGTAATAGTGATCCCCCAAAGTATGAAGTTAGAACAGAGTGATAGCTAAAATACTTTGTCGAGTGTGTATAGGGAACAAGGAACATGTCAGTCGGAAACCTCCCAACAAACAAGGAAATATAGTACAAAAATATATCATCATTGAGGTAGGCATTCCCATACTCAAAATACAAATGACTCAAAGCATAAACTCCAACATGCAAATATCCATGTCGAGTAAGACAGTTCATGGCCACCAAACATACACTATGGATCCATGCCATTATGACTCAAATATGAACATAGCCACCAAAATACATTGTGGATCTATGTGTTAAAGACTCAAATTTGAACATAGCCATGAGACATACACTTTGGATCTACACAACAGTACAATCTGAATATACTCCAAAGAAACTTGAATCTGTCATAAAAAATTCAAGGTCTTCATCTCCACCACTCTATAGTACGAATCTAACCATGCGAATACATGTGCTAAGTCAAACATGGTAGAAACCACTTGATTACCAGTCATTAGTGTATACCATTAACAAGTGTGAGGGAAATCACCATTAATGTCAATGAATCCCAATTTACACTAGTACAATCCAACAGGTGCAAATTAATGAGCTGAATTCGAACACTCAGAGGAATCTCCTGATCAGGGGCGAATAACGAAAACCCATTATCAAAAGTGAGGAAACCTGCCATTGAGGCAAGTAAGTTCCAAGGTACCTATTAGTTTCTAAGTCTAATTTATGGATAATGAGTTGAACTCGACAGGAAAAGACTCATCACAGGAGGGCCTTAATGTATCCCCCATCAATGACATGGAACAGGTAAAAAGATTTGAAGTAGATCAGAGTAACAAGTGATTTAGGACTAACTCAAGGATGGCCGATGCAATAGAAATCTTAAGGACTGCAGAAATGGTCAATGCAATAGAAGGATTTCTGGGTTGAAGTTCTCTTTGAACATATTGACGACATGGCATCTGTCTTGGAAAAACTGACTCAACAACAGGGATCACATACCACTTTGTAATCTTATAAAGGATTATGATCAAGAGACAAGAGAATTTTCCAACCTAGACACAAAGCGAGTGAAAGGGTGTCATGTTAAAAAGAGAATCTTCCATAGAATACATGTTTAGATACATTTCTTTCCCAATTTCCCCCCACCATTTCTGGCAAGTACCTCTTTATTTTTACACAAGATTGAGGAGGATAACATATGCTTGAAATGTAAGCTCATCCTTCAGAGTATGTTTAACGAACCCTAGGAAGGAGTGGTTCGGTCCCATATGGGGCTTTCAATGTTTGTTTTACGAGTCCAAAGAATGTAAACTCAATGGTTTTTCATATTTAGAGAGTCTGAAAAACACTTAAAGGAAACTCCAAAATGTCATTTTTCATAAAGTAGTCTAATGAGACTGAAAAAGAGATAATCTACTGCTCAATAGACGTGTTCTTCAAATACTTTAACAAGCGTGAAAAGCACATGATCGCTCGACAATCTTTTCAAGTTTAGAGAATCTGAAAAGAGATTAAAGGGAACTCCAGTGGGTTCCTTTTTCGTATGAACTTTACGAGTCCGAAAAAGTGATAAAAATTTTCTCGGTTACATTCTCATTGATTTACGAGCACGAGAAATAACAAAGAATAAGCTCGGGATTGTTTTCATTTTTACACAACCTTAAAACAAAACAAAACTATGCTTGGGATAGATTTTATTTTTTACACAAGCTGAAAAACTAAACAAAACTATCCTTGGACTTGGTTTCATTTTTACACAAGATTGAACTAAAGAAAACCATTCTTGAGGTAGGTGGTTTTATTTTTACACAAGCTTGAACCAAAGAAAACTATGCTTGAGGTAGGTGGTTTAATTTTCACACAAGCTTGAACCAGAGAAAACTATGCTTGCGACTTCCCAACACATGGTTCACAGATTCGCATGGTTGGTACTTAGCCCCCAACTTAAGAAGCTAGCGGCTTAACTTCAGTATGAAGTCCAGAGGCTATAAGAATTGCCCCCCAAGATTCATTTCATCCAACAGAAAATGCATATGAAATGAAGCTTCAAATACTATACGTAATGAAGTACTTGATTCAATCGAAGAGGGGGGAAAATCTATTTCATTTTTTAACGCGCTTGACACAATAGAAAAACTATGCTCGAGATGAGCTGTTTTATTTTTTAACGAGATTGAAACAGGAGAAGAACTATGCTCATAAACTTTCTTTCAATTTTTAACGAGGTTGCCACAGAGACGCAACAAGCTATCCTTGTGAGCTTTGTTTAATTTTTAACGAGGTTTCCACAAAGATGAAAAACTATCCTCACAGTTGGTTTCATTTATTAATGAGCTTGAAATCATAAAACCATGCTCAAGGCTCCCTTGTTGATCATGGATTACAAGAGGAAAATGCTCCGAAAGGACACCATGTCAAGGGATAAAACTCAGTAATGGCTTCCAAGATGTCTTCATTGGACGGAAGAAACACACTCTGAAAGGAACACATGTCGAGGGCCACGACAGGGGTAAGGAGGTCAGGCTCAAATAGCCCTATCGAAGATATCACCATGTCAACTACCAAATCTAAGTCATAAGAGATTGAGCTTATAGTGAGAGGCTCATCTCCATTAGCAACCAAAGGTATGAGAGACAACGCCACATAATTGACCTGTGGCTGGGGAAATACCATATGCATATAAGAAGCATTTAGGAATGTCATCAAGTTAGGACCAATGAACGAAAGTTGATCAATAATCACAATTCTTCCATCGCGAGGGAAATATATCACACAAAAAAGAGTGGACATGATAGTTTTCATGGCATAGACATAATTTCTCCCAAGGAGTAAATCAAAATCCCAGGGGTCTTGGACTACCATAACATCAATAAAGACATTTTCCCTCCCAAAGTTATGGGAAACTGAGGAAGGACCCCTAAAGGGTGAATGGTTATTCTATTAACCCAAAGATTTCCAAGAAATAGAGGACAAAATACTAACATACGCACCTTCGTCTATCAGTGTCTGAGGAATGTCCCGACCACAAACCTGAATTGTAATCTTGAAAGGAATGTGACAGGGAAGACGAGGTCCAGTTAGCGCACCCCAATAAAAAAGGATGACCTCATTACTTGGAGGAGGTTCCATAGGATAAGGAATTCCCCAACATGGTAGTGTCTGTATCAATGAGAAAAACGTGAGTGATATCGAGTTTACTCTCTAGAGGGAGAGTATAATCGACTGATGATGAGATCAGATTGACCACTTGAGATGAATTCTCCAAGGGGAGAATGGGGTCAATGGATGGAAACAAATTGACTGCTTTGGTTTCACTTTCTAACGGGAGAGTGGGATGAACTGAGGATGGGATTGGATCAACCACTTCATCAACTACTCCAACTAAGGACATGACCATATTGACTACTTGATCAACCAGACTAACTAATGAAGGGACCGGATTGATGATTCCATCAACTACAGGAGGGTTGAGAGAAATCCCGTGGAAATCAATCGAAATTTGAGGCTTGGAAATAGTCATGTCTTCTAGTAATTTCGAGGCTTCATCCATATGATGGAAAAGGTGAGTTTGATGAATCCCTTCTCATAACATACACAGGAACTTGACCCTACTTTTCTTCTTCCCAACGGTATCCTGACTAGTTGATGGAAGGGCATCAACATGTTGTTCAGAGGCTAACAAAATGGGATGGAGAGGGTGTGTCGGCTATGCTTCTTAACCTTGGATAGACCAAGGCATTCCTTAAGAATATGGCTACCCTTACAAATCCTACAAGGGTACTTGGGCTTACAGATTGTTTGGGTGATCTTGGCATCATCAACACTCCCAACACGATTAACAGTAACTGGTTGTATTCCAACATGTTCGGCAGGGGTTGGAAGTTTGGACCCTTGCTTATTTTTCTTCTTCTTAATCTTCCTTTTCTTCTTCTTCTTACCCACTGGGTTACTAGCTTCAGAGATTTCACTCGGCGAAGAAGATGAAATGGAAGAAGACCTTGCAAGTGAAGAAGGTGAAGAAGATCTTACTGGTGAAGACGACGAAGGATCAACATGAGGTTAATGCTCTTGAAGGGAAGTGCTTACAATTGAAGCACTAGCTGCATTAAGGATTAACTGAGTGGAAAAAAAACATACCGGTAATCTAATTGTGAGACATAGAAGGCTCAAAGTAGTGATGTGAAGAGGAACAACATTTCCGTAAGAAGGAAAAACAAAAGGCTCCCCCAGATCAGGGGTTTCTTTATTGGTCGTTTTGGGAACTGACGTCATAAAACAAAGATCCAACCTAGAGTTTGCTCAAGAAAATAAACGACACACGCTAAAAATCTAGGAAGCAAGCAAACAAACAAAAACCTTCTCACGATGAACGCACTAGTTGGTGATGAAATCCAACATCGCGAGAACAATCTAAGAAGGGGTTGAGATAGAGAAGGTGGAAAAGTTATGTTGACGACCTGCTTAACGAACTTACACCATGGTGCAAGCTCCCACACATAAACGTGGGTATACCCTACAAGGAGCCCAAGTGAGTTTGGCCAACGTCGATTCTAGGTACCGTGAAGACTTTCCCTTCCATAGTCACCTCGTGTAAAGACTCTAAATAGACAGAATACTAAGGTTACCAATTACGACAATGATGCCTGGGGAAGCAGTCGACAGTCCAATACACACATAAGGGTAGCGTATCTAAGCCTAAAATTGCATCGACAAGGTCCGCACATTATTTTCTTCTCAAGTGACCCCCAATAATACGCGCAATCTCTACACCAAGACCAACAAAGTAGGGTGCGTAACTTTGTCAACCCTAATGCGACCTCGTGATTGCCCCTTGTGTTTGAAGGGCTTCTAAGGAAAAAATGTAATAACTGGATTTACCTCTCCCTAGCACAATATTCTATGTTTGTTTACATCTTTGGAAAGTTATCTTTCACACTTATTCCAAATCCCTACACCCTAAGATAATGTAGGTTTGCTACAATAAAATATTTTTTGACCGACTCTAACAATGCAAAGAAATGAATATGAAAATATTTCACTTTGATGAAATACATATTATGAGAAGGAGAAAACGTTTATCATTCCCATATGCAGAATGTCCCAAAATTTTATTAAGCTCATCGATATCAATATCTTCAAGAAATGAGCCAAAGAGACTATACACCAAAAACCATGCAATTTCTCTACTTCAAATGCAAGGATTCCCCCAATCTAATGCAAAGAAATATATATATATTTTTTTTAAGATAACTAAAAGAAATAACAAATCTCTATAAAACAAAGAAACTGAAATAAATTTTCTCTTTTAACACGAACTATTTAGAAAAAGAAGTGTTCTTTCACTAAACAATTCTAAAGAAAAATAATGCTTTGTAACTGAAAGACACTCAAAGCAAGAGATAAAATATTTCAAAACAAAACAAGCTAAAACAAAACAATCTAAAAAAAAAACAAAGAAGGCTAAAAGAAGATTCCAAGACTGTCAACCAGAGTGCATTCAGACCTAACAAATCACCCTAAACACTTATCACATATATGGGCAGGGAAAACCATCAAAAACTAAATTTTTTCACAAAATCGTCGCGGGCTACCAACTAGCACAGTGCAATGATCCTAGATCGTCACACTGTCTCTCAAAGAAGGATGAGACGATCAAAGGAAAAAAGGAAAAAATAAAAAGCATGAAGGTTTTCCAGTGAAATTGAATAGTGAGAGAGTCAATCTGGATCTCCCAGTGACTCATAAAATAGAACCCAGGAAATCAAGGCAAGAAAGAAAGACTACTAGGAAAACAAACTGATACCTACTATGGTCGCCAATTTTGTTATTGGACAAATCGGTAAGTGAAGACACAAACTAATCTCCTTAACTTCAACAGGAAGCTAGAAAAAAACAAGGCAGAATACAAACTTCACCTTAGACTTCATTGTCATATAAACTAGCTCATAGAGGGAAAAATGACATACCTTTTAAATGACACTTGATCCTCGCTAGTGTCGTCCTTGTCGCTCCATATTTGGATTTGTGAGATGGTGAACCTGTAAAAATACACAAGACAATGAAGTGAAAGAAACAACGTATACTAAACAAAACCTATGTATGTGATCAAGGAGTCATACAATAAAATAAGATCAATTTCATGGGAAAGAAATATACCACTGTATTAAAGAATGTGGAAGAAAGATATAACCAGATTTCTTGGTGTTGTCAGGTTCCTTCCAACAGTTCCTTGCTGCCCACACACTTCTGCTCCAATGATTTTGAGATCAATAATCTATCTTGACAAAGCAAAGCTCAAAGCCAACATACAAGCTCAAAAAAATCCAAGCTACAAAACTCAAGAACTTTCCAACTAGCTTTTCCCATGAGAACTATTCTCCTTTTATAAGCTGAAAAGGATAGGGTGAGGAGGTTAGGATGATCCCATGAGATCAAGGATCTGAATTAGATCCAAACCGATCAGAGGCCAACTCACTTCAAAATCTTCTCTTCTAGAAGAATTGAGAAGACGCTCTTTTTCCTTCGTACGAAAATTGTCGCACCCTTAAAACTGAGTAGACTGCGATGATGTCACAGGCCACTATGGTGCAACCTATGAATATCCTATATCATCGCACCCTTAACACTATGCAAGGTGCGACGATCCCTTTTTATAAGTTTTTTACAAAGGAAAAGATAATTTTCATCTTTCTGGGAAAATTCATCTTCATCCTTCTTCAATGATTAAGGCCATTGATCGTTTTAAAGACAAAGAATAGGTTTGCATCAATAATGGTCATAGGGGTGACTAAAATAATGTGTAACACACACTAATATCTAATGGTCAAGAAGCATCCATGTAGATCCATTGATCTACAACCTCCATTACTTCATAACTTCGACGTTCAGGAGATCTGCTATGTGACCTCATCCTTGCTCTCGAAGTGGTCAACGCTGAGTTGACCATAGTCTATATCGAACGGTCGAGAACAACCCCATAGCGTCCT
Source organism: Picea engelmannii (assembly GCA_009831015.1). Taxonomy (NCBI): domain Eukaryota; kingdom Viridiplantae; phylum Streptophyta; class Pinopsida; order Pinales; family Pinaceae; genus Picea; species Picea engelmannii. The sequence continues at coordinate 620,229 of ML785760.1, read as the reverse complement.
TAGATATACAGTTTGAATGACCTCACAAGTTCAGCATTCAAAGTTTTTCAATCACTTGCCACCCCATTTCTCCCAAAGTGGTCAATGCCGGACTAACCAAAACACAGATGCAACGGCCAGGAAGGATCCTAAAGCGTTCCTAGATATACGGTTCACATTAATTTATGGCTCTGAACTTCGGGTTTTTTGGCATTATAGCAGCTTTGTTCTCCCAAAGTATGACTTTGTCGAAGTGTCGTGCGTGAGTTCCTCCATTGGTTGATCGGAAGGTTAAGAGGGGTCCTCAATGGACTCCCCAAATCCATGGCTCACATAAATTCACAACTCCAACATTTAGGGGATTTGGTGTCATGACATCATTGTTCTCCCGAAGTGGTCAAAACTAGATTTATCGCAACATAGATCCAACAGTCAGGGGAGGTCACTATAATCCTTGAATCTACAGCTCACATGACTTTGGGTTTGGTAAGTGGGTCAGGGTTTAATGGTCGGAAAGGTCCATCGATCCCAGTTGGGGAAATCGCCAAATGTCGGTCAACCGCGTTGGTAACCGACCCAACAGGTTGCCTTCAGCCGGTTTGAGAGTGGTAAGGCAATAACACCTCAAAGCTCCGAACTCCTGGAGTTCCAAAGCCAGAAAGGATTGGATCCTTTTGGGCCTAACACATGGTTTCTATACCTTGGTCATATGGATTCTTGGGCAAGCCTCAAGGCTACACTCTTAACACTTAGCCACATTTTGGTTAGAATCATGGACCTCAGCCCTCGGTCACACAGGTGAAGGTTTGAAGGAGGCACCCTCCTTCCAAAGAGTTCTAACTTGGTATTCTTGTGAAGGTAAATTTGAGATATTGGCAGGACTTAAGTATTCCATCCAACTCTACCTCGACTCTCTCACATTACAAGGTCTATCCTTGGGAAAAAACTCCCTTAGGAAATTTTCAGCGAGTGTAGAAATCATAGCTTATACTTAGATTCAATTTCAGACTGATGTCCCATATCTCTCTAGCTGTTAAGCTGAGGCCAATAGAAGACCATGTAAATACAAAAGTTTACAAAAGAAAAATAAGCATTTCTAATGATTTATCAAACATTGTAAAACTAAACCATAAATACAAACATTCAACCATCACTTCCATTTCATGACACAGAGTATGAAAATACTTATCACAAACTAGAATCGTGCAACGATTGCTAAAAGGGGTGATTGTTTCCACCCAATTGTAGACACAACCACTCATGAATGGATTTACCACTGGCCACCCCCTAGCTAGACCATGATGCTCTGAGAGAGACTCTTTCCTCTTGTTCAATGACAGTGAGGGATGAAGGTTACTCTCCTCCTCCCACATGAACTTAGAAAACAATTTTATTTGTACCAAGCAAGGGGGTCTGCAACGAGTACTTCCATAGCCACTTGTCTTCTCTACAACCCCGTTTATCAGCTTGGACGGAAAACACTGCCAGCATATTATTTCACCTAGAACGATCTTGTTTCTCAGTTCTCCTTCAAAAACAGAGAGCTACAAACACTCTTCTTTATTTTGGAGATTGGCCTCTCGACTCTGCTTCCTCGCAGATCTGCCTCTTCCTATGAATACCTTCCTTTCTTGTCTTCCTCATTAAGATTGCGTGGGTTTGAATCCCCAGCTCGTAGTCAGGTTTGGAATCCTTGCGAATGGGTACTCTACTCCATCTCCTCATTAACTCTTGAGGAGGGCTTTTCCAACTACTAGCCTGCCTAGTAATTCATTTATGGGTTAGAGGACTGTTCTAGGTCTAAGTAATTAAATCCAGTAAGGTAATAGTTTGGTGGGGTTCGTCTGAACCATTTCTAGTTTCCCTCACCATCTCTCTCATAGCATCATGATTTATCTTGGAAAACCCCCATTTCAACAGTTATGCAACACTATCCATTTTAATCAATAAAAAAAATACATACATTACCTTTTTTAACAAAAAGTTTCATCAAATCCAACATTCACACATATTCATTCTACCATAGTCTTTTGGAAAGTCATGGTTATATTTACAAGTTGGGGGAAATAGGGGTATTACACCATTCTACAAAAACATTTTTATTGGCCAAAACTTCGGCAAGACGTCAACAAGTATATCAGATCTTTCACTGCATGTGCCATTTCCAAGCCAACCATCAAGAAGCAAGGCTTATAAACCCCTCTTCCTACTCCCGAGCAGCCTTGGGAATCCATATCGATGGATTATATGTCTGGCCTTCCTTCCACCAAGCCTGGCAATGATTGTGTATTTGTGATGGTTGATTGGTTTTCAAATATGGCCATTATCAAAGCTTGTAAGAAGAGCATCACAGTGGAAGATACTGCCAAGCTCTTCTTCAAACGGGTGTGGGTCCATTTTGGGATACCATAGACCATCACCTTAGATTAGGAAAACAGGTTCCTCAACACATTTTGGTTGAGTCTTTGGTTATTGTTGGACACCAAGCTCACTAAATCCACTTCTTTCCACCCCCAAACCGATTGCTAGACATAGGTTTTCAATCGAATGATTGTGCACATCCTACACATGTACAACTCTAAGAATTTGCATACATGGGATGAGAGTCTTCCCTATTTTCAACAAAACTACAACAGGGCCCTCCACAGCTCCACTGAACATAGCCCATTTCAGGTAGGGCAGGGATTCCAACCCTTGGGTCCCATTGATGTTTCACTACCTCTTGCAACCACACAGGAAGAATCTTCCCATGTTCAGTCTAAGTCTGAAAAATCCACCAGATTCATTGATCATATTCAACACATCCACCAACATGTTCATGAGGTTTTGTATAAAGTCAATGCTAAGTACAAGCATCGCCATGATCAACACCGGGTACCGCACCAGTTTCAGGTGGAAAATAAGGTCTGCTTACATTTGTAGAAGGAGTGCCTTACAGGGCCCCATTGGAAGCTCCGCTCACTTCACTGTGGGCCTTACACTATCACCAAGTTTGTGGGTAGCAATTATTTTGAGCTCAAAACTCCACCCTTCCTGGGCTTGTACCCAGTGTTCAATGTGGACCTTCTTTGACCATATTTTCCACCATTATTGGACACCTCAAAGATCGCATAAAAATTGACGTGAACAGAGGTCAACCTTGACTACATGGAATATATATCCACTGATCAAATAGTGGATACATAGGTCAAGGGCACTCGCCAGCAGAGGATCGAGCTTTATCGGGTTGTCAAGGCAGGGCAGCTCCTACACCAAGGCATGTGGCTCACCCTGGGCCAAATTCAATAGAAATTTCCTCACCTGATGGGGGCACTCAATGCAATGGAGACCATTGCTTCCTAAGGGGAGACGACTAATCCAGGTGGATATTGGTGGCCACCCACATAATTACAACTTTCTCCTCTTGACAGTTTTTAGTTCAACATGTTCTTCTGTAGTTCTTTTAAATTATGGGTTCTACACTTTCGAGGATATCTAAATCCCTACATAGTTTCCAGGTGGATATTGGTGGCCGCCCACCTAATGAAATTGGCTTATTTTGGAATTTTTCATGTCAGTATATCTTTCTGTACTTCCAGGGCTATTTTGGGGCCCTAAAAAATGTTTCTTTGTCTTTCCACAGTCAAATTTTAGATGGAGTTAGATTTTTATGGGATAATTTGTATTTCTCGAAAAGACCTTTCCAATGGGCTATCGTGTGCCTAAAAAATAGGTTGTATGAAAACGTTACGACCCCGAGAAGTTGAGATACCAACTTACCCATCGGGGCCCACATAACTCTTGGTGTTTCATATCCTATGGTTAGGGTTTTGGATGTCTATGGTTTTGGAATTCACGAGTAATGTTAAAAAGGCCTCTGGAGCCTCATTGTAATCATTTTTCTTAGACGGATGCGCGTAGCGAGCCACATCTCTTCTCAGAGATAACTACCACCACTCGAGCAAGTTGTTTCCAATTCTGTAGTTTTAAACACAAGAGTATGATACACACAAGTGTATTTGATGCAATGAGATGAGACTCATCGTGATGCTTCCTTAGTCATTGAAACTCAGAAAAGGCATGTCAAAGCTCAATATGACAAGCATGTCAAACCACATGATTTTTCTGAGAGTGATTTGGTTCTTCTTTACGAACAAGATCGTGACTTATTAGGGGCCAGCAAATTCGAGCCCATGTGGCATGACCCTTATATTGTAAAACGAGTGTTGGAGAAAGGGGCCTATGAGTTGGTAGATTATGACGGAACTCCTTTGAGTGAACCCAAAAATGGGCTTTACTTGAATAAGTACTATTCTTAAACCATTTTTTTCATAAGTGTTGTGTATTTTTAGTGTATCATACTTTTGTGTGCTTTTTCATTTTTGGTTCCGCCTTTCAACTGCTTACCTTTCATTGTGCTTGGTTTCCAGATGTTGGTGTCTTCACTACCCTATATCGGCTTTGTTGATGGTGCTAGTCGCAGTACTCAAAATTTAGTGTCTGTTGCTTGGGAAATGTATGCACCTATAGATGAATTGATCAATATACATGGTGTTTTCCTTGGTCGTGCAACTAATAATATCACAAAATACAGTGAAGTTATTGAGTTGCTAACTGACGTTGTTTCACTTGGCATCTGTCATCTTATTGTACGACTTGATTCATAGTTAGTAGTACTACAGTTGAGTAACATTTATTCCATCCAAAGTCCTACTTTGTTACGGGTATATTTATGAATTCACCTCGTGGAAAGACACTTTGATTACATTGAGTATCAACATATTCCTAGATGTCTAAATACATTGACAGAGGCATTGGCTAATTATGTGTTAGAAAGACATTTATAAACCCGATCACACTTTTTACAAAAACAAGTAAGACGGTAGGAAATTTATATTTATAACAACAAAAGGTTACAAAAAGTGTTTTTCCAAAGACCAAAATATCAAAAAGTCAAGCTCATGGATTCATGTACAAAAATCATCAAGGATGTTTCTCGCTATAACAAACAACTACCCGTGCCACTTTATGGAGCAGTTGACCAATAGATGTAGATATGCCAACTGTGTGGAGTTGATAGTGCCTAGGAAGTTCATCCATCGTGGCATCAAGGAAATTAATGGTTATTCCTTCTAGGTTCTGTTCAATCACCTCGAGATCCGTGATGACCACCCCTGCTACAACACCTTTCTCTCCTCGTCTCTGAATAGGAGATGATCCCAGAGGACGATAAGGCCCCATGTTTGCATTATTGAGAGCACTTGATTAGTCTTGGATATATGACACAATTTTTTTTTTTTATAATTAAAATATCAAAAACATCATATAACAAAAATTTCCTTCTTACCTATGTCCCTCCACTGAGATCCCTCAGGAAGAGATAAATCAGGATCCCCACGGAAATCTGTCCCGGCGTATGCATAGTCCTCCACAATGATTGGTTGATTCCTTAGCCATTCGAAGAAAACATCGTCATACTTGACGATAGGAATGCCACCATGACGATCCATTAGATCCACCGACCTCTTCATCCATGGATCTTGTGGAGTAGGTATACCCCACTCCACCTGTAGACATAAGACATGAACTCTCTCCAATAAGAAGGAAACCAAAATGGACCCATAACCAAATTGTTTCAACCGACCATTTCAACACTTTGTGAGTTTTTTTTTCATGCTTTTCAGAACACCCTCACACCAGTTGAAGACCCTGGGTTCCATGCACTCTATTGCATACTAAAAATGGATTTGCAAATCCATGTGGGGAGAAGTACTCCTTGACATCCAGGTAATTGTATAAAGGATGATATGCAATGGTAAATCCTAAACATCTCTAATGACCACCTTGCCACTATGTTTTTCTGTACTTGGCACACAATGGTGAGAGACATAGTAATCCATGGGTTCTCCCCCACCCTTGTTGTCTGTGAGTGATACTCGTGAACTACGACAAGACAACCCTATCAAGAAGTAGATATCCTCTATATCCAATGTGAGTATATGAACACCCACGCAATAGGCTTGTTTGTTCACATCCCACATGTGAACCAAATACTCTAGAAACCTTAGTTGGGCTCTCATGCCATGAATCTTGAAAAAATTGAGTAACCCACATTGCCTTAGCTCCATAACTTTGCCCGAGTCATTCTCGAAAAAACAATCCTCTTTCTCATTCTCTTGTTCATGCCACTCGAGCATTTTGACCAAGGAAAGTCTTCCAAGGAACATTAAAACAAGATTAGAATCATAAAAAATTCATTCCTGGAAGTTTTTCTAGTTAAATTTATCTTTTAAAAAATTGGATTGTGGTCGTCACAGGGCTTCGCTTTTATGCAGAGCGACATTGGTGCACCCTGTCTTTGGGTCCCCTACGATGATGTCAAATCATCGCAGTTCAAGATATTGTGGACCTGCGATGATCTCAACATGCAGGTAGCCCCAAAAAATGACCTAAAATCCAAATTTAACCAATGAAAATAAAATTTGAAACTATGAAAAGATAAAGAAGAAGAAGATTACCTTTTTGATGGAGACAGTTTGAAAAATAATCCATCAGGTACATTGAAATCGACAGTTCAAATTTGGGGAGAAAAGAGGGTTTTGGGGCACTATTTGGGTAAATTTGCAAATGAAATGGTAAAAAGGGTGTTTTGGCCTATTTTATTGTTTTTTACCATATTTTTATTGCAATTTTTTTATTTTTTTTTATTTTATCCATGCCCTAAAGTCTAACCAACTTGGGAAAGTGTTTACTATTGCAGATTAAAAGGTCTAGGGACAAAACGTTTGAACATGGGTCCACCCTTTTTTGATTCGTTTTTGCATATTTTTCTGATGTACATATGCTTTTAGAGTTTTTTAGGAAAAATTCTGAGCAGAGTCTTAATTCTTTCTCATGCTTGTGAAACCATGAGAATGTAATCAAATAAACTTTTGTCATTTTTTCGAACTCGCATTGGTAATATGAAAAACAAAACCTATGGAGTATCCTTTAAGCTCTTTTCAAGCTCCCTAAACATGAAAAGATGGTCGAGCTACCTTGTTCTTTTCACGCTCGTAAAATTATTTGAAGAAAATGTCGACTGAGCGGTAGATTATCTCTTTTTCAGTCTCTTCAGAATAACTTACAAAAAAGGACCTTATGGAGTTCTCTTTAAGTGTTTTTCAGAATCTCTAAAAATGAAAAACCCCTGAGTTTTTTTTCTTTGGAATCATTAAATAAACATCGAAAGACCGATATGGGATCGAACCACTCCTTCTTAGGGTTTTTTAAACATACTCCAAATGACTCGTTTGAAGGATGAGCTTACATTTACAAGCATATGTTATCCTCCTCAAGCTTGTGTAAAAATAAAGAGGTACTTGCTAGAAATGGTGGGGGGAAATTGGGAAATAAACGTGTCTTTGTATTTGTGTTAGTGGCAGTAATAGTCACTCTTGAACATGACAACCCCTTTCATCATTGTATCTGGGTTTAGAAATCCGTTTTTCTCTCATTTGACCATCTACAAGTTCATATGTTGGGTCCTCCTTGAGTCAATGCTACCAAGACAACTGTCGTGTTGTTCATATGTTCAAGAGAAATCCAACCTAAACAAGCCTTCTATTGAGTCGACCATCTGCAGTTATAAATTTTCTACCATGTCAAACTTCCCCAAGTTAGTTTCGAATCACTTCATACTCTGATCTACTTCAAATCTGTTATGTTATCTCTCCAAGAAACTCTTCTAGGTTGTATCTCAAAGATGCCTAGTAACTTCATGTGTGTTTTGATTTTGTGTTTATGTGTGGATCAAATGGGATAACTTAACCAACTGGTTTGTTTTCAAGACACTCAAATATATATAACCAGCTAAGACAATGCTTTCAAGAGTTACTAATTAGATGAATTACTGAACTGATGGGTGAAGAAGACTATATTTATCAACCATAACATATATATGATGGGCTGAATAAAGATAGCAGTGATTACGAATGCATCAATGTTTATGAATTGACAGGATGAGATGACATTCACTTGCAATTAGACAAACTTGGACAGAGAAAGTAATCAATGAAAGTACAGAAAATAGAAAGAAAATGGCAATCTGATAGTAATAGAGAAAGAAGCTTGTGTATCTGTATTATATGCAAGAAATGTCTATTACAAAAGAAAAATGGTCTAGTATCCAAAATCAAACACCCCACAGTCTATAAAATTGATAGGCTTTATAGCCTTTACAAGCAGTTTCAGATCCTCAAAAGATGGATCTGATAACCTCTTCTCCTATCTCAAATTCGAATTTGTGAGGTGGCTGGAAAAGACATAAATTTCTGGAAATATGATGCTCAAAGATTGACCCATATCTCTCAAACCAAAACTGTTACTGGAAGAGGCTTTTGTATATTGGTTTGTTGTGATAAAAAACCTCTCTCAGTTATTTGATATTTGTTTTCATCTTCCCGGGATTTGCATTTCAAAAACATGTGTCAAACAGGGAAATTCTGAGATCCAAAAATTAGGGCTCAGAGATGAATTCGATTCTCCCAATATATGAGACCTATATGAAACATGAGAGAGGTTATTGTTATTTGACATGTTAGCAACAAAAATCTCCGCGTTTATCAAAATTATTCCCCATTCGCTCAGAATCATCATTTGAAAATGATGATTCAAGACAGTAAAAACAAACTTTTCTGCACTTTCGGTGGCTAAAATAGCCACAAATTTGGCATTTAAGCTGCCAAAAGATAAGATTTTCGGTGTCTTATAAGAGCTTTTGGAGAGGCACTTAGCCACCGAAACCTGTAATTTGAATTTTTGAAATAAAAACCAAATCCAATGTTTTCCAATCTATATTACAAACATAGGGCTCTAAAAAATGAACCTTAAAAAATTTAGAAATGTATTTTTCAATGACTACCTATCACCTAAATAAGAAAATTTGAATGTGTTATTTGAGGAGATAACATATGGCTCCTTATGGGGATGAAAACCTCCTTGCGAGGTTTCCAAGAACCTAGTAGTTCCAGTCGCCTTTAGCATTGGGCATGGAGTCATCTGGCTTATACAACTGATCTTCTGCAAACCTGTAACTTTCCTGTAGCCTTTACCATTGGGCTATGGAGTCATTTGGCCTTTAGAACTAATCCCCTACAAACCTGTAGTCTGCATGTAGCCCACTTGTAGCCTTTACAAAAGATATCTAGATCCTGGAAAATTGGATCAAATTTACTTAAAATGGAAAGTCAAAAACAGTTCCAAGAGAACAAGAAAAGATCCTATTTACTAGGCCAACTCCTTATCTCAATTATCTTCATGTCCTTCAAAATTTTTGATAGCTGCAATAGATCCTTAGAGACTAACAAAGAATCGAAGTTGCCACCTTTTCCCAAAAGACAATTTTTTGCCAAAATTAGGTAGAAAATTTAATATTCTCCTCTTGCTGGCACCTTTTAAAACTGGAAGAGAAACCCAAAAATGACGCCTTTAGTTATTATCTATCATTATAAAACATCCTCGAGGCATCTGGATAAAAAAGTCTCGAATCTGTGCAAAAATGGTAGCTTTCTACCCTGTTCTGTGCTTTCGGTGGCTAGGAGAGCCAAAATCCGTGCCTGTAAGCCATCGAAAGATCCTCTTTTAGTGGCTAATGAACAATTGAAATTTCTGCCTAAGCCACTGAAAATTCTTCTTTATAACAGTTGACAAAATTGCAAAAATGCATTTTCTCTTAACTTACTGATCTTTAAGGCTGCTCCTTTAAGTCTTCTGTAGTGACCATGCGACCTCTAACAACTTGCACAACCTGTGTTTTGATGAATAACATACCCATAAATGATACTACAAGCAGATAGTGATTGGTTACAGTCCAATCAAATAGTCAATGCCGCCTCTATTTTAGATATTGATGCATCAAAAAGTAGATGAACATATTCAGATATCACAGTTCTATGCTTATATCTAGTTTCACCTTTGAACATTTCTATTATCATACATTCCCTTTTCATATTTGCACATGAACTATGGCCTTTCCAAACTGTTGAAGATGAAGATTTATCTTTTAACTGTGTTCTATTTATTCATGAAATCAATCAACTAAAAATGATCTAGCTGCTCGTATGAAGAGATTATTCTCACACCTACTCCTACTTGTAAACAGTAGAAGTGAACTGATCAAGTAAAACTAAATCTCCAATGCAACCAATTTAGACACTGATTAACTAATAATCTCCTTGATGCTAACCCAAAAAATAATGAAAGCCATGTCATGCAGAAACATAATTTGAAAAGATGACAGAACTATCCTTCGTCTGACAAAAATATTTTGATGTTTATGTTGCTCATGGATTCCATAAAATCAGCAAAAGGGTCATGAAAGACACAAAGAAGTACCTCTTCATGAAACTGTTCCAACTAAAAATTGAAGTGATGCTGGCTGCCTTCACTGATATCGATGTTGAATGTAAACTGTTCTCACTTTGTCAGAGGAAAATGCAAGCTCAACTGCTGATCTGAACCTTTTTTCTCTCCTTCACCATCTCCATGTGACTTAGATTCATCACTCTGATGTAATGGCATATTACAACTGACAATTTTTGGAAAAAAGTAATAAGTATATTCTGGACCTTCTACATCACTGTCTTGATAATGATTAAATGAAAACTGGGTCTGAAAATATGTATCATGAAGAAAACTCTGATCACCCTCTCCAACAATGAAATCTTCGCAAGATGAATCTTCTTTGAACTTTTGAACTTTAGATTCACAACTTTCATCAATCATAACATGCATAAATTGTTGATCATCCTTTTGTTGAAAAGTAGAACTAAGTGAAATTCCAGAAGCAAACAAATCTCCACAAAACTTAAAATCTTCTTCTTCATCACTATATTTGTCAAAAATGGGAACATCATGATCCAATTCTAATGAGGATGAAGATTCATGCATAGAATTATCAACAATAGGATCTTGAAAAATATTTGGAAAAATATCACCTTGTTCTTCATTACTATAATTTGCGACAACATGTTCATAAGGAGAAAGATAATATTCTTGCTATTGTGATTGAGAACTGAAATGTTGTTGTTGTTGTTGGTGCTGCTGGCTGCTTTCACTGATCTCAGTGTTGAATGTAGATAGTTCAACCTTTACTTCAGATCCAGAAATGTCACACACCGATTCTTCAATCTGCCCGTCGTCTTTAAAATTTTGAAAGGGAACAATCTGATCTTCATGACAACCTAAGACTGCAACATACTCTTCATGACTATATAATCCTTTATTCAACAAACTAAATTCATGACAAAACTCAGGATATAGACAATCAACTAAAAATATGCCTTTGCAAAACAAATGGAAGGCAGCCTGAAAATCTGCCAAAGAGTTGATACTGGAAATAGGAAGAGATCAACACCAGTAAAGAGAAATTCCCTCTAATGAATATCTGAAAATTTTAATCTGAACATATTCATGTATGATTTGAAGCCGATGAATAAAGTCATGAAAATCCAGCAAGTGTTCATCTTGCACTTCCCACTCTTCTCCTCGAAATCTGGGAAGGCTATTTTCCCATTCATCTTTACTAGGTACTGGATGAGGATAACCATAAATACTTGAAAAATTGCAAAATGCATACCTCTTGTTCATTTCATACCAGTGGAGTCGCCAACAGATTTCTGAACAATGGGGTCACCATTGAATCTGTCCTTCATGGAGTTGCCAAATAGATGATTACAACCAAGTGATGTCCAGACTTTGTCTATCATAAAATATTGATCTTGTTGTCTCCCAAGGAAGCTGAGCTTCAATCTCCTCTCCCCGACAATGACGCCAATTTGTTATCTCTCCAAGAAACGCTTCTAGGTTGTATCTCAAAGATGCCTGGTAACTTAATGTGTGTTTTGATTTTGTGTTTATGTGTGGATCAAATGGGATAACTTAACCAACTTGTTTTTTTTCAAGACACTCAAATATATATAACCAGGTAAGACAATGCTTTCAAGAGTTACTAATCAGATGAATAGTCGAACTGATGGGTGAAGAAGACTATATTTATCAACTAGAACATATATATGATGGGATGAATAAAGATAGAAGCGATTACGAATCCATCAATGTTTATGAATTGACAGGATGAGATGACAGTCACCTGCAATTAGACAAACTTGGATAGAGAAAGTAATCAATGAAAGTACAGAAAATAGAAAGAAAATGGCAATCTGATAGTAACAGAGAAATAATCTTGTGTATCTGTATTATATGCAAGAAATGTCTATTACAAAAGAAAAATGGTCCAGTATCTAGACTCGAACCCTCCAAAGTCTATAAAATTGATAGGCTTTATAGACTTTACAAGAACTTTTAGATCCTCAAAAGATGGATCTGATAACCTCTTCTCCTATCTCAAATTCAAATTTGTGAGGTGGCTGGAAAAGACAGAAATTTATGGAAATATGCTACTCAAATATTGACCCATATCTCTCGAACCAAAACTACTGTGTAAAAACTGGAAGAGGCTTTTGTATATTGGTTTGTTCTGAGAAATAAATTCTCTCAGTTCTTTGAGATTCGTTTTCATTTTCCCGAGATCTGCATTTCGAAAACATGTGTCAAACAGGGAAATTCTGAGATCCGAAAATTAGAATTCAGAGATGAATTTGATTCTCCCAATCTATGACACCAGTAGGAAAAATGAGAGAGGTTATTGTTCTTTGACATGTTAGAAACAAAAAACTCTGCCTATTTCTCAAAGTTATTCCCCAGTCACTTAGAATCATCATTTGAAAATGATGACTCAGCACAGTAAAAACAAACTTTTATGCACTTTCGATGGCTAAAATAACCCCGAATTTCGTGTTTAAGCTACCAAAAGCTAAGGTTTTCAGTGGCTTAGAAGCCCTTTTGGAGAGGCACTTAGCCACCGAAACCTGTAATTTGACTTTTTGAAATAAAAACCAAATTCAATGTTTTTCAATCTTTATTACAAACATAAGGATCTAAAAAATAAGCCTTAAAAAATAAAAAAATGTATTTTTCAATGACTTCCTATCACCTAAATAAACAAATTTGATTGTGTTATTTGAGGAGATAACATGTTACATATTTTGTGTCATTGATGGGGGATACATCAAGGCCCTCATATGACGAGTCTTTTCCTGTCGACTTCAACTCATTATCCAGAAACAAGATTTAGAAATAATTTAGTACCTTAGAGCTTGCATGCCTCAATGGCAGGTTTCTTTGCTTTCAATAGTGGGTTCACAGATCATTGACCCTTGATTGGAATATTCTATTGAGTGTTCGACTTCGACTCATTTATTCACATTTGTTGGATTGTTCTAGAGTACCTTGGGAATCATTGACATCAATGGTGATTTCCTTCGTACTTGTTAACAGTTTTCATTAATGACCGATAATAAAGTGGTTTCTACCATGTTCGACTTCGACACCTATAATCACATGGCTATATTGGTACTTAGAGATGATGGAAATGAAGACCTTGGATCTCATCATCTTAGTCCAGGTTGCAACAGAGTATTCATAAGTTTGTACTGAGACATATATCCATTGTGTATGTCTCATGGCTATGTCCGAATTTGAATTCTTTTAGAGCATAGATCCACACTGTATTTCTGGTGGCTATGTTGAATCATGATAACATGGATCCACAATTTATATTTAGTGGCCATGAATCACTTGACACTTATTATTAGAGTAACTTGTAGTATGAGCATGGGAATTCCTACCTGAGAAGATGGTATGTTATTATGCAGATGATTGATTGTTTGCAGGTTCCCGATCGATGCGCTCCTTGTTTTCAATAGACACATTCTACAAAGTATTTCAGCTGTCACAAGTTCAAGTTTCATACTTTGGGGGGCATTATGTTACACATTATTTTTTTCACCCCAGTGATCAACTGACAACATGTGCCTAACTCATTTTCATGTTCCCTGAAAATATTAAAAGAGACTTTCTCCATGAGTAAAGTGGTTTGATTTTCCTCTTTCAAAAACTATAACAAGGAAGGTCGTCACACCTTGTTGTATGCATGGGGTGCGACGATGCATGATCGTCGCACTCAAAACTAAAACTAGATTGCGACGTCATCACAGGATGCCTGTGCATAGGGTGCGACGATGCTTAAGCAAAGGAAAAGTCAAAATTCACAAATGTTCTAGAAGGGGATATTCTAGAAGATGAGGTGGCCTCTGATCGGTTTGGATCTTACTCACTTCTCTGATTTAGTGGGATCATCCTAATCCCCTCATCCATCTCTCTTTCACCCTATTTAAAGAGGGATGTCTTATGGAAAAGGCTAAGGTTTGCAAGGGCTTGCATATGCATGAAGAGTTCTACTACATATTATACTTGAGAGCTTTGCTTTAGTTCTCTAAGTTAGATTGTGGATCTTCTTCATCAAAGTCATTGGAGAAAAGGTGTGTGTGTTGGAGGAAAGAGCCATTGAAAGGGACCTTGAAACATCAAGGCATGGGTTGTATTCTCCACTTTCCATTTAATATAATGCAGCAATACATTTCTTCCCTATAAAGGTGTCTTAACTTTTATTGTATAACTCCTTGATCTTATACATAGAATTCATTGGAATATATATATCTTTGTTCTTTCTCTTTGTTGGTTTGTGCTTCTTAAAAGGGTTCACCACCTCGCAAACTCAAAGAAGGAGCCACAAGGATGACTCTAGCGAGGATCAAGCATCATTTAAAAGGTATGTCACTTGTACCTCTCTAAACTAGTTTATATGACAATGAAGTCTAAGGTGAAGTTTGTATTTTGTCTTGTTTTGTTCTAACTTCCTGTGGAAGTTAGGGAGATCCGTTTGTGTCTACACTTACCGATTAGTCCGATAACACAAGAGTATGATACACTAAAAATACAAAACACTTATGCAAAAAATGGTTTAAGCATAGTACTTCTTCAAGTAAATCCCATTTCTGGGTTCACTCAAAGGAATTCCATCATAATCTACCAGCTCATAGGCCCCTTTCTCCAACACTCGTTTGAAAATATAATGGCCATGTCACATGGGCTCAAATTTTCTAGCCCCTAATAAGTCATGAGCTTGTTCATAAAGAAAAACCAAATTACCCTTAGAAAAATTATGTAGTTTGACATACTTGTTATATTGAGCTTTGACACGCTTTTTCTAAGTTTCAATGACTAAGGTAGAATCACGACGAGTCTCGTCTAATTGCATCAAATACAAGAGATGTTCTTCTTCAGTTGAGGTGTTAGGGAGAAGTTCTAAAACTAGTTTCAAAGATGTGATTTCACATTCAATCGAAAAAATTGCTTCAATAGCATATACTAATTGGAAATGTGTGAATCTCGTGGCAGACTTAACGGATTTTCGACGGGACCATGATGACGAAAAGAGCATTGTGTGCCAACTTGACTTGTGAATTCCTACCATCCGTCGAAGCATAGTACTGAGAACTTTTTTGATTGCTTCAACTCGGCCATTGTCTTGCAGATAATAAGGGGTTGAGTTTTCATGTCGAAGGCCCAACTTCTCGGTAAGTTCATACATCATAAAATTGCAAAAATGACTACCATGGTCAGTGACAATGGCTTGAGGGACACCAAATCTAGTAATGATATGATTGAATATGAATAATGCTGCAATTTTCCCGGTATTATCAAATGTAGGCATCGCCTTGACCCACTTAGTGAAATAATCCATGACTACGGTGATGTATCCATGCCCCCCAACCGAGTGAGTGTTACATGTCATGAAATCAATGCCCCATTTAGTGAATGGACCAACAAAAACTACAGGGTGAAGAGGAGTAGGATGAGATCAGATCTTATTGTTCTAAGTTTGAAAATCATGTCATTTCTGGATGACAGTAATGCAATCCTTAAACAATGAAGGTTAAAAATAACCAACTCGTAAGATCTTTTGGGTAGTGGAATACCCAGACATATGACTGCCACATGCTCCAATATGACAGTCATTCAAATATTTCTCCTCTTCATCATAGGTGAGACATCGTTGATATATGGAATCAATACCACGACGGTAAAGGGTATCACCAAGGATAGTGTATTGACAAGCTTGATACCGAATACGATGAAGATCTATACTAGAAATATCAGGCCAGAAGGCTTGGGTTTGGAGATAAATGATAATGTCTCCATACCACATGTCGTCAGAACTGATCAGAAAGAGAGATTCATCAGGAAAGGAATCTTCTGCCACAGTTTATGTTTCAATAGTGGGAAGGTGTTGGTTATGTCTCCTCCTATACTGTCTGAGTTATTGACCCAGGGTTCATGTCTTTCGCGTTTCCAACAAAGCCTCTAAAAATATCGGCCCTCCTGGTAAACCAGAAGGAAACACAACACACAAAATGTGTTGCGCAGTCTCACCCGAGATAGATTTAATGGGTGGCTGCAAGACTCGGGTGTTTACAACCTAGGATTGATTATGAGATATGAGAGATCAACCATTAAACCATTATTAGACTAGTAAATGCAACATATTGTTATTCACAACTATGCAGTAACTTCAACAACTTATTCCCTTAATAGCGCAACCATATTTCACAGGCAATATAAGACTCATTCATTCATTGAGCACAAAAAATAACTACTGAAAAGAGGATAAAGATATGCATGCATTTATCACATTACATAGATATTACCGTGGTTCACCCCCTCTTGGGCTACATCTAGAAAGATTTGGCTCTTGGCTCTTTTATTATGATAGTTATGCATATACAACGCCACGTGCTTACAATTCTCCTTAGATGGGTAAGATCTATATGAGGCAAACTAGATCACACCAGTCTCCTAAGCCTATGATCTACCTTCTCTCCTCTCCTCTAGCTCAACAACTTACAAAATATCTCATATAAAAAAATATTACATATCACATCTGCTCATGCGTAGCTACAATACTCAATAACTGATTATATGTCGAACAATACAAAAACCCAAATACTAACTAAATCAGAACAACTAAAAAATCCATGAACCCTCTATAATACCTCAGTATCAGTATTTATACATCTTTGGTTCTTCAACCATTAAAATACATTACCAAAAACCTAACACTACTTTTGTTAGGTCTTCCTCTTGTGCACGTGTTGTTCCTTCTTCTAGCTTTCGCTTTCCTTGTGCACGCTTTCTTGCATGCGCACGTGCTGTGTTTCCTTCTAGATATTGCTTCACTCTCTGCATGCTTTATTTCCCCATGATAATCCTTCTTTCCACTTCAGTCTGCTTCCAACAAGCCCCCAACACTGACATGTGGCTTGTCCCGAGCCACCTAATCTTTGTGTGTGTCTTCGACCTCCTTGGTGACTGTCTGGAACTTTTCCCTGAGCTCTGTTGCCTATGTTTGCACCTGCACAGTCTTCTCCTTGAGTGTATTCACTACCTGAGCTGTGAATTTGTCCCTAACCAATTCCATGCATTCTGCCTAGGTTTGTGCTATCTGTGTCTTTTCTTCCTTTGCTTGTGCCAGTACTTCTGCTACCCATTCTTTTCTTTATTTCCTACGTTCCCTTGATGCATTCCGTAGCTGGCATTGTCTTCTGCCTCTGTTTGATTTCTTGGATTGCTGCATTGATCCTTTCTTCTTCCTTATCCCAATTTTGGATCTGTTGATCCTCCTCTAACTTAGTCTATAGTTGCACTGCTTTATCGAACAAGTCCGCTGCTGTGCTGACCTATTGTTCTATATCCTGTAGCTGCATTGTTTCTTCCTGTTTCCTTTGATCCTTGACTGCTGGTGGAACGGTTGGTATGAGCTTCTCTCAGAGATTCTCGATCTCCTTCTGATATTGATCGATTTCCTATGCAATCTGATCAATATTTTCTGCTGCTGTGATTTCCTCGCTCTATGTGACCTGTGGAATCTTCACATATGTTCCTGCCACTTTCTTCTCCAATCCTTTCATGTGCTCCCTCTCCTCTTGGGTCTCATATTTATCCTTCTCATAGATGATTTCCAGTGCATCTTGTTTCTTTGTTTCCTGCTTCAATTCGGTTGAGTCTTTGCATGCACGAGACTATACCTCATGGTTTACGCTCACCTGCAACCTGTGTAGTGCCCCTATTGGTATCCTTGTCAACACAAGTTGGATATGGCTTAAGTATTTCAAGGGTGTCTGCCCCACAATTTCATCCATGTGAAACATACTAGAGTTGATGTGGAATGTTACATGTGGCAGCATTATTTCTTCGACTGACTCTCATTCTTCTTCTTGCACTCTTCCTTCTGTCTGCGGTACTGATAGTTCGATTCCCCTGCTACTTGCCTTCTACCCTTCCCCGATTTTCTTGAGGAGCTGCTGTATATCTGCCAAGTCCTATTGAATCTTGTCCTTGTGGTGTGCAACATGGTCGAAGTCCTTAAATAGGAAATCCTAGACTAGTCTGGTGATCATTTCTCCATTGTCATCCGTGATCGTATATTCTGGCAGTGTTCACTGTGCCTTTTATTTCTTGTGTGTGCTTCCTATATGCGTGGCTGGCCTCTTATTTTCCCCTGATTCTTGTGGGTTGGGATTTACTGTTGTCTCTTGTGCAGCCCTGACCTATTGTTGCTACTCCTTGGCCAACTGCGTCTTATCCTTCTTTCTGTTCTGGTTCCCTGTCTTTGTTGGCCCTTCTTCTGTCTGTGTTTCTTTACCCTGGCCCGTTCTTCGTCACTTAGGAACTTGAGTTTATGGAGGTTGAATTTCTCCCTGCTCTACCTCTTCTTCTATTTTTCATGCCGACACTTCCTGTGTGATGGCTGGAATCCTTCATTCGTTGGCCCATTCGCTGATGACAATGTCAATGTCACCCTCAGTGATGTAGTAGCGCATATGTAGCCACTGTTTATCTAGATCCTTCCTTTCCTGTATACACATTGTGTTTCATGTGCCCTGGATGATCCAGATGGATATTTATGGCCACCCACCTTCTCCAACTGGCTCAAGACATTTTTCTAACAATTTTGGCAATTTACTATTTTTAGCAGTTTTTAACTTTCGGGGCCATTTTGAGGGCCCAAATGAATGTTTTTCAATATAGAGGTTCTAAATGATATACAAAGGCATTATTGAGCCCCCAAAATGAATCTTCTTGACAATACCTTTCCAATGAGCTACCACACGCCTAAAACAGAGATCGTATGCAAAAGTTACGACCCCGGGAAGTTGATGTACTCACTTACCCAAACGGGGCCCACATGACTTTTGGCGCTTCATCTCCTAGGGTTAGGTTTTTGGATGTCTAGGAATTTTGGCATTCCTGTTTATTGTAAAAATTCCTTCAGAGCCTCATTTTAATCATCTTCTTGCAAATGTGAGTAGCCGTCACATCTCTTCTTAGAGATAAGCGGCCACCATTCTAGCGAGTGTTTCACTCTGTATTTTTACAGTCTCTGTACATTTATTTCATTAATAGAAATCGTGTATTACTATATATTTGTGTTTATGGTTGCATCTATGATACATTTATGTTATATTATTGAATATCTACAATATCTTTGTTCATTTCTTTATTATATCTCCGCTCGGATTTCATGCCGAAAATAATCCAGATCAATGGTATCAGAGCAAGCTGCTCTTCATCGTTTTTTTAGTGCATGTCCCCGACGACATCCGAGTATAGCAAGTTAGGTATCGAGATTGTATCTCTTGAATACAATTTCTCTCGCACACCCAAGAAACCCTCAATGGTGGAAGAAAAGAAAAATGACAGAGCAGACGATCCTATCAATCTGTTGCTTGAGCAAGCTCTCACGCAACAAAGGGACGAAATGATGGAGAATTTTTCCCACATCCTTCAACACCTTTTGATAGAATCAGGTGCATCTTCATCAAGCGACCACTTTGGAGGCACCTCGCCTTTCAAGGTACAAGTTAATTTTGATATTCCTGTATTTGAAGGACAGATAGATGCAGAAGCCCTAGAAAAATGGTTAACTCTGCTAGAAGGTTATTTCTCTGTTCATAATTTTTCTAACAAAGAAAATATCACCTTTGCACTCCTTAAAGATCTCCCTCATGTCAAAAATTGGTGGGAAAGTTATTGGGAGAAAAGTTCCACAGAGGAGTCTGGAATATACGGGGCCGATCCCACTTGGGAGTTTTTTGTGGATGCGGTAAAGGAATAGTATTACCCTATTGGAAACTATGAGGACCGGTACATGAGATGGAACACACTGTGGCAAGAGAGGGGACAAGCAGTTCTAGAGTTCACCAATACATTCCATACCTTGCGCACCAGCTAGGTATCAAAGACTCCGAGTGACATTTGGTTATGAAATACCATGGGGCTCTACACAGATACATCCATAATAAAATGGATTTTCTAGACATCTCATCACTCGGTGTTGCCTATTGATATGCTATTAAAATTGAGTAGAAATTTAAGTACCAGAACAAACGGAAGTTTGGGTATGCAAATCCACAACAACTGAAGTATGAAAAAGATGGCCCTAACAAACAGTCTCCCGAAAACTAGTCCAAGACACAAAAAAAGAAGGGTTAGGGGAAGACAAAGAAGGACACCGAAAAATGGTGCGTGTTCCACAAAATCCCCTGGCACAACACCGATGAATGTCACTCAAAACAATCATTGGTGGCTGAGATCAAAGACAAAGAGACGAACCTTGATTCAGAATCTGATTATGAAAATAATGGTAAATGACAGATCATTAACATGGACCCCACTGCTATTGTCACGACCGCAACAATTCAACCAGAAGAACCAATAGATCCTGAAGAGGGGGAGCGCCTTTTTCATTCAAAGATGTGGGTGAAGGGGACCCCACTGTATTTTATTGTTGATAGAGAAATCTAGAAGAACCTCATCTCAGCAGAGGTCATCAAATAGTTGGGACTGTCGACAACACCATACCCGTAGCCATACAACATTGGGTGGCTTCGCCAAGGATGCGATCTCCATGTCAGCCAACAATGTTGATTGTCATATGGCATCCAACCCTTAAAGGATGAGGTATTATGTGATGTTTCCCCACTAGATGTCTGTGATGTTCTCTTGGGCCAACCATATATGTGGAAGCACCATGCCGTTTATGAGTCTCGACCCCGCAGTGTCATTGTTTCTCTGGGGGTCATCTATACAAAATACTAGAGGTAGTTCCAACTACTGTTCCACCTAAAAAGTGACGGAAGGTAGTATCTCATACTGCAAAATTTAGCTTCTTCACAATCTGTTCAAAAGGAGAATAGAAGGACACTACAACCACTACAACCTCGCCCCAAGAACCTTCTATCAAATAGAAGCAAGTCGACAAGGTTGCAGAAAAGTGCAAAGATTCCTTCTGCACATCATCTTCTCATGTAGCCTGACTTGTTGAATGACCTCAACCTCA
The DNA here is from genome assembly GCA_009831015.1 of Picea engelmannii. NCBI lineage: Eukaryota > Viridiplantae > Streptophyta > Pinopsida > Pinales > Pinaceae > Picea > Picea engelmannii. Next base: position 598,931 of record ML785760.1, on the reverse strand, counting down.
ACAGGTTCATGACAAACTTCCACAAACCAATCCGCGTGACGTCTCCAACAAGGTAAGCAGCTCACCAAGATGCAGATTCAACAAATGCTTTTCCCTCTCCCCCGGGACCTCAACACAATGGAGACCATTGTTTCCTAAGGAGGGAGGATTGATCTAGATGGATATCAGTCTCCACCCACCTTTTCCAACTGGCTCAAGACAGTTTTCTGACAATTTTGGCAATTTACTCTTTTTAGCAATTTTTAACTTCCGGGGCCATTTTGAGGACCGAAATGAAGGTTTTTAGAGATATAGTTCCTCAATGATAGCCAAAGGCATGATTGATCCCCAAAAATGAATCTCCGTGATGATACCTTTCCAACGGGCTATCACACGACTAAAACGGAGATCGTATGCAAAAGTTACGACCCCGGGAAGTTGATGTACTCACTTACCCAAACGGGGCCCACATGACTTTTGGTGCTTCATCACCTAGGGTTAGGTTTTTGGATGTCTAGGACTTTTGTCATTCCTATTTATTGTAAAACAACCTTCAAAGTCTCATTGTAATCATCTTCTTGCGAATGCAAGTATCCGTCACATATCTTCTTAGAGATAAGCTGCCACCATTCTAGCGAGTCTTTCACTTTGTATTTTTACAGTCTTTGTACATTTCTTTCATTAATAGAAATCATGTATTACTGTATATATGTGTTTATGGTTTCATCTTTGATACATTTATGTTATATTATTAAATATCTACGATATCTCTGTTCATTTCTTTATTATATCTCCGCTCGCATTTCGTGCCGAAAATAATCCGGATCACTGGAAATTGGCGATGTCCGCATATCGCATGGAAAATTCTGGTGTGACTCTCCACATCTCGGAGATGGATTCTTGTAGGTTGCGTAGGTATCCTTGGAATATGTATTCGTTCATCCTCTTATGACTAGCACTCAACGTTGTCTTTAGCAATGAATACCTCTTTCCCTAGTTTGGTTTGGGTATGGTACAAAAAGTTACGTACCTTCGTTCCCTCCAGCCCATAAAGGCTACGAGCGTGATCAATCATGAATAATGAAAATCTGTTCCTAGATCCTGTGCATCCTTGCAGTCATCCAGGAACAAGTTCAAGAGGTATGATGCCCAACTCATTGAGGTGTCTTCTACGCACTGGGCTGTAACTGCAACAACTCTAGCTAGGACTTCCTCCTTGTGGCATTTTCTTAGCAGCTTGCAGGCTAAGAATTTCACGCCCAATTGTGTGGCTGCATCATTGATCCTCTTGATGATGATCCCTCTTGTTCCCCTGTCATTTTCATACTTCTTATTCATCTCTTTTTCTGGTGCTTTCTCCTTGGTTTTGTCATCGAGAAACAACGCAGGATCCATACCCCGAATTGGTAACCCTGTTATGTTCGCAATAAGCTCAATGACTGTGGGGATGGGCTTGTTTAGCCATATATCCCCTCCATGTGTGACTGCTAACAACTATTTTATGCATGTTGTTGTGTACTGGCCTCTACCAAAATGTGGTAGGTCCAACAGACCTAAAATTCCCATTTTCTCCATCTCAGTTTCCCACTGGTATGGATGATCAATCAATTCTCCAACCCGATTTGTGCCCGTGGTCTGTATGAATAACCTCTTCGCAAGTTATGAGAAATTGTATTCATCTTCTACATCGTGGTAAAAATATTTGAGATTCTCGATATGACCCAGTAGCTCTAGTCCTACCCGTACCCCCTCTGGTATGTGCAGTGGAACAATTTATGCTGCAGGTTTCTTGCAAGGTGACCTTGGTATATGTATCTTGTCTTTCTTCTGCTGTGGTGGATGGCTCAAAGTTTCAGTGACTTTCGGTTGCTCCTTCGTATACCATTCCGGCCAAACCAAGACATCTTCAACCATTCCCCCTGTTGGATAATCTGATATGGTCAGTTGAGACTCGTCTAGCTCAAGTGCATTTTTTGGATTCGACTCCATGCCATTAACTTTAGGAGATTCTTCTGTGTCCTCTGGTTGTACCTCCTTCAGGGTTTCTGCTCCCTGGTTCTGTGGCTCCTGTACTTCTGCTGGTATCTCTTGACTCGTGCTCATTCCCTTCGGTGCTGGCTGTTGAAATTCTTCCAAGATAGGTGTAGGGTTTACCGATGTTGTGTCTGGAGATGGGATTTCATCAACATTGATGATCTCTGAATGTTGTTGTTCACCTTATTCCGCCTGTCCTCATGACCTGGTTTGAAATATGGTTTGCCTGACAGTGTGTCTCGCTTCTGCTTGCTTAGGTGGTGCCATGGTGGTGAATGTCAAGTGTCAGTTGGATTCGAATGGTCTCTATGATCTCTGTGAACTCACACTATTCTCTTTAGCCTCTTTTTCTCTGCATCTATTCTCTTTTCATGAATAGACTATTGGCTCCCTCACCCGTGTGTTGTATGGATTTCCCATTAAGATTGTCGAGGATGCTTCCTTGATTATGGGTTTAATGCACCTTGATTACCGATTCAATGCATATTTGGTGGTTTCATACTTGCCATTACTCCTATTGTGTTGTATTCTATTGGTGCAATTAATGTGGTGTCCCGTCGGTCCTTTCCATCCTTTACTTCTGCCTACTGTTGTCCTGTCGTCCTGCTTTTTCCGACTCTTCTTTTCCTGCTTATTTCCCTTTGGATGTGACCATTGTATTTCTCCTCACCAAGTTTGTGTTTCTAACTTTGCGTGGCCTTTCTACCTTTGGCGTACTGCACCCTCTTTGGTTCTTTCCTTTTGGTTATTTTTCACGATACAATTTTTTTTTTTTTTATGGCATGGTGGGTGGTCGAATGTCCTTTTACAGCTTCAGTCCACTGCCATTGGTCATCCCTTTGAGTTCTGCGCCTTATAAATCTCTTAACTGTACAACTCCTCCATATCTAACATATTTTACTTCGTATGGTCCTAACTAATGCATTATGAGCTTTCCTAGGTGCTGAAATGATTTGTTGTCATACATCAGTACTAGATCTCCTTCCTTGAACATTTTCTTCTTGATGTGTCTATCGTGCCAAGATTTGTCTCTTGATTTCTGAACTTGTTGGTGGAATCCTGCCAAGATTCAGACTTCCTCCATTGTTGGTAACTGATTCATTCTCTCCTATACTGCACCTCGTTCTGTCATTTGTGTGATGGCTTCTATGCACAAGCGTTGGACTAAAAATTCTAATGGCACCACTGCTTCTTGGCCATAAACCAGTTTAAATGGTGTGTGCCCCATCAACTTTTTGCATGTAGTCCTATATGCCCATAATACTGCGGGTACTTTGAGGTCCCAGTCATCCTTGTTGACATTACAGATCTTTGTTAGTGCGTTGAATTTTGTTGAAGGCTTCCACTATGCCATTTGCCTATGGATGATACAGTGTGCTCTTCTGGTGATGGACTTCAAATTCTTCTGTCATAGCGCTGATGGTGATTTTTATGAAGTGTGTGCCCTGGTCTCTCATCAAAACTCTTGGGCACCCAAATATAGTAATGACTTGTTCAAATATGAAGTACGATGCTATTTTTTCACTGCAATCCTTCACTAGTGCAACTTCCACCCATATTGTTAAGTATTTTGTCACGATGATAATGTAACTTGCTCCTGTTCTTTTGGCTGGTGGGTTGATTGGTCCCACAAAGTCTATTTCCCACTTGTCGAATGCTTGTAGTGTTACTTGTGGTCGTAATGGAATCTTTTCTATTTTGTTGGGTTTGCCTACCCTTTGATAGACATCGCATATTTGACAGTACTCCTTCGAGTCTATGTGAATCGTTGGCCACCATAGTCCCGCGCACAATACCTTTTGCGTGGTAGCTTTTCTTGCATAATTCTCTCCTGCTATTCCTTCATGGGTTTCTGCTAAAATGTGTGGTCTTTCTTGCTCTAACACGTATCTTCGCAAGATGCTATCTGCGCCCATTTTGTATAGGTGTCCCGTAATTAGTTGATAGTCGGCCGCGCGGACTGCCGGTTTTTTCTTCTGCACAATGTTATATTCTTGTGGCACGATACCTGTACTTAAATAATGAATGATGTTTGCGAAGTATTCATCAACGATCTGAACTGAAAATAACTGTGCATCTGGAAAATTGTCTTCTAAGCTCGTAGGTTCTTCTCCATTGGTGACCCTTGATAGGTGGTCAGGTCCTGCATTCAATTTTCCTGGTTTGACTATTATTTCAAAGTCAAATTATTGAAATAGTAGTAACCCTCGACATATTCTCCCCCCCAACACTGGCTTGTTGACTAGGTATTTTAGGGCTGAGTGATCTGTGAACATCTTAAAGTGGTTCCCTAATAAGTAATTTATGAACTTCTACAGTGCATAGACCATAGCTAGGCCTTCTCTTTCTGTCATGTTATAGTTTTTTTCTGAGTCTGACAACTTTTTGCTCGCAAATGCTATCAGGTGATCCAAGTCTCCCGCTCCTAGCTGCGCCAAGATATCTCCAAGTGCTATCACTGATGTGTCTACATGGACGTGGAATATCTTTTCCCAGTCTAGAAAAACTAATATTGGCGCGGTAACCATCTTTTCCTTCAAGGTATCCAGACAGTGTTGACACTCGTTGTTCCACTGAAACTTCCTATCCTTTCTTAACAACTTTTCCATTGGTGTAGTAATCTGTGCATATCCTTTGATAAATTTCTTGTAGTATCCTGTGTGTCCTAACGTCGCTTTTAGATGACGGGCTGTTTTTGGTGCTGGCAAGTTAACAATTACTGCGATTTTTTCACGATCTACTATCAAACCTTGTTTGCATACTATATGGCCCAATAGTATCCCAAATGGTGTTCCAAATATGCATTTATTTATATTCAATGATATCTGACACTGTCTGCATCTTTCTAACATTAGGTGTAGGACTTCTACATGTTTTTTCAATAAACTATAGACTGTCTAGTCATCTAGATATACTTCGAGAAACTGGTGGATGAATTCCCTAAACGCAACAATGACTACTCTAGAAACAATTGTTGGTGCATTCTTCATCCAAATGGCATGAATGTGTATTGGTAAGATCCCCATTCTGTCGCGAACATGGTCTTGTATCTATATTCTTGTTCTATCATGATCTTATGGTAGCCTACGAATCCATCAGTGAATGAGTAAGCTTCATGTGCTCCTACGTTCTCTAACACTTCATCCGTGAAAGGTGTAGGGAATGGGTTGTGTAGGCATTCATTGTTCAACTTTCTCAAGTCGACGCATATCCTGATCCCTCCTTGTTTCTTGTCCTGAACTACCATCGAAGTTATCCATTCTGACTCCTCAACCAGTTCTATGATGCCAACTTCAAGCATCCTGTTGATCTCAGCTTTGACTTTCTGTCTATAGATTGTGGTTCAGTCTGTAGGGTCACTGTCTAATAGGTATCGTTTCAGGTCTGGGTGGTATATTCATTTCGCCTAACTCTCTGACTATACCCTTCATCTCTATAAATGTTGTGGGAAACAAGTCATTGTATTCGTGCAACAATTCTATGATGCTTTCCATTGTTTTCTCATCCCAGTAATCTCCAATGCTGGCCATTTTGGGCTTCTCAACTGTCCCGATGTTAACTTTATTTACCTTGATCGATGCAGAAATGAATTCTGATTCTATGGGTGGGTCTTTCACCTCTCTTTCACCTTCTACTTCTTTGATCTAAATATCATGCGGATCATCTTCATCTGATGCTTCCTCCTGTATATGGTAACATGACAACAGTTCCTTGACTATTTGTTTGTTTCGTTGTTTTTCTTTTGTGATCAATTCTACTTCTAGTTATTGGATGAATATTACTCCTATGATCCATTTAAGAGAGACATCTATGTTGGGGTTCTCGTTCTTGAATGAGAAATTGACTGTAAAACTCTGTTGCAATTTCATCCATGTCATACTTCCTTTGTGCAATTCCTGGTCCGTGTACCAGTTTGCTAGTATGCTCTCTAGAGTGTGTATGAAATGATGAGGCCATTCCTATGGTGGTGTCATTTTCCACAGCATTCTGCACTTCTCCAAGTGTTCCACTGGTGCCCCTTGTCCATCATACCTCTGTTTCTTATTGTTTTCCTGTTCTGCGCGAAACCTTCTACGTAGTAACCACTTACATTGGTACCAATCGATGATTATCTCTTTGTGTGTGCCTTACCATCTTGTGGGTGTGGCCTTGCATGCTATATCAACTTCTAACAGTATCCGATTATCTAACACTGCATCTTTGTACTGTGTCAATAATGTTTCCAAATTGTTCATTCCATGGAAACTGGGTGGTTCCCTGGTTTCTGTGCCGACCCATCTTACTACGCGGTCTATTCGTGCACATCTTCTCATGGATACTTCGTGTAGCCTTTGTTTCTAGTTCTCTAAACTGATGTCTGATTTTTTTGCACATGAAGTGATGCTCCGCCAACTGAGTATCCCATCGACAGTTGAGTTTACGTAATCCTCATCGTGCACAGTTATCCTGTACAATTGGCTGATTTCCTTTAAGTCTAGGCAAGTAGGTTCTACAAACCTCTCCCCTTCTGATGGGTCTAATGGCATGATGACCCTGTATTCTTTTAACTCAAATGTCATTTTCCTGGTCTTCAAATTGATTATGGTCTGGTTGTCAAATGCCCAATCTAGACCAAGCAACTTAGGGTAAGGTGTTTTGTCGTCCACTATTTCAATAACTTCAAAATATGCTTTAGTGCACACTCCATCTAGGTCGATTGTCACTCCTTTTAGTCTACCTATTGGTAGGACTCTATGTTGGTTTGCTAGCTTCAATTGAATAGGTGAGTATCCTAATGTTGGCTCTCCCATGCATTGCCATGTCTTCTTTGGTAATACATTAACTTCCGATCCTAGATCTAGTATGATGTCTCCCATATTTAAATCTCCAATGTTAACATTCAGTCTAAACTCCCTACTTGTTCTTCTTCTTGTGTGTAGATGATTAACTGTTTTTGGTTCTAGCTTTTATTCTATCTCGTTGCTACATTTTCTTAGTATGTTTTGCAATATTTTCACAGATGATGGATCCCTTAATACCTTTACGCATGATTGCAAAAATCCTTTGATTGTAATTACTTGTCCCATGGGTTGCATACCATTGGTATGATCCAATGATGGAGGCATCTCGTATTCTGGTGCTTCCTTGTTATGCCACGTAGTTGAAGTTGACACTATGTCCTCCTTTTGAAATTCTTTTCTGGCCTCTTTAAAGATCTCTATTTACTTCTATGCATCGAACTGCTTCCTTGGTTCATTGTTCTTCTTTACCCATTGATTATGCGCTGGTTCCTATCGAACTGCATCAGTGCCTATTTTAGCTCCTCCATGAGTAACTATGTTGATGTTCCGTCTTCCATCCCTTGCTTTGGCTGAAATCCACTGAACATTCTGATTGTTCTGGTTCCTCTTTTATTGGATCTTTACTAATAGTGTCGAACATTCCTATGTATCGCGATCTGATGTGTGACAATACATACAAGTCGCTGGTGGAAGTAGACATTCCCTTGCATAGTGTCCCGGTTGTTGACAATTGTGACATGTGACTGGTCCTCTGCCTCATCTGAAACGTCCTCTAGCTCATCCTCCTCCTCTGTAGCCTGCTTGATCACCTCTCGGTGCATTATAATGAGGCGCCTGATTATACTATGTGGCGTTATACTGAGGCTATGTTAGGTTTTACTACGACTGCGTGTTATTGTATGGTTGCTGTGCAATATTATACTGCTGTTGCGCAGTACTATACTGCTACTACACATTTTTATACTACTGTTGCGCAGTGTTGTATGGAGCTGGGACTTGATTGAACTATGGCATTGCTTGACTAGTCATCATTTTGGCCTGTACCCTATATGCATCTGATGCCATTTCTTGCATCAGCTCCATAGTTCTACAATCTTTATCGTCGTGGCCCACTGACTTGAAAAAGGTGCAATATGAACTCTTTGGGACTATCTTGTATTTCTGCATCATCATGTAGTGATAAGGGTTGTGACCCAGTTTTTTACAAATTTCGCACCATAGTCCTCCCGTTGGTAACGGGTTTGGCATTCCTACTTCCATATACTGTGTGAATGTTGGACATTCGTTCTTGTGGTGGCCTTCTGTCCTACATGTGGTACACCAAACAACTTCTTGTTTGTCCTTATTCTTATTCTAGTTCAGCTGAAACGTTAGATTCTTCAAATCCTCCTCCAGCTCTTCGATAGTTGGGTCCGTCTGCTGGTACTGGTTTTCTTCCAGTTCCAAGGCTCCCTGCAGAGCCTCTACCTGCGTCTGAAATTTCTGTTGTCGTAAAGGGTATTTTAAGTGTGGGAGTAGTGAGTTGACAAACAGGTGCCGATGTTGCATATCGATCATGAGATATTTTAACTTTACCTTCAGCCGCTTGAATCTCTGATCAATCTCCCATACAAAATTTCCTGGTTTCTGTTTTATTTTAATCATCTCATTCATGTACTGATCCTCTGAGCTCAAATTTTGGAGCTCATTTATCAGTAACTTTTTAATGTCAGCCAGTGTCCTTGTCTTCCCGGGGGCACTATTTGTGTCTAGACTCATGTACCAGTCTAGTGCACGGTCTCTTAGCATAATATCTAGTTGCGCAAGTTTAGTATCTTCATCAGTGATATATTTTTCTTCCCAAATATTTGCAAAAATGAACAAATGCTTCTCAAGGTCTTTTGTTGCTTCTCCCCAAAATTCTGGTAACCTGGTGGTGGGATCGTGTCCTGCCATTTTGAATGCTAAACTACTACCTCCTCGCGTTGTAGATACCTGACTATTGCTACTTGAACTGGATCCTCCAGTTGTGGCTCCTTGTGTAGATGTACTTCCTGCTGTCAGAATTCCTCTGAACTTCGGTTGTCTAAATGGTGGTGTTCTCTTTGGTGTATTAGTTGCACATGGGTTTATGTGTTCCACACTGACATTAATATGGATAGGATGGTTTCCCTCTCCTCCTGATGTTGTAACTCTCGTCTTCCTCTCATATGTTGCGTGTAGGATTTCCTCAATATTATCCACAACCCAAAGATCCTCTACCTCTTCCTCATCACTCTCCAAGCCTTCCCTCATGGATACAACCATTTTCCTGGTATTCAACTTGTATTGGTAGGGTACTCCACTATGCATCTTTCCCATTGATGCCAAGATCCACTTGATCTGGTCATCGTCCATCATGATCGGGTCCAAGGGTTCCTCCTTCTTCTTGCCTTTATCCTTACCTCCTTCCATTCCTCCTTTCTCTGTCAGTGCTTCCTCCCTTCCCCCATGCATGCAGGGAAGTTTAGTTGTCTGATTCCATTGTCATTACACATTTTTTATATAGCAGTATCTTAATAGAAGTATACAGTGATCAAATGTACCTACCTTGAGGTTCGCGTAGAAATTATTGCTCCACTGCGTTGTATGACTTCTCTATGCTAACTGCAAACTCTGTTATGAAGCCTGCCACAATACTGTCAAGCCAAAAGTCTACTGCGCGGGTGAATTTGTTGTTCACCTGCTATACCTGCTCAATCTGTATTTGGGTCTAATCTAAATGTCGAATCTGGTTTAGTGCATGGTTATCCTTCAACCTTAGTATCCACTCCTGCAATAGATGCGTAAAATCACAGAAAAAGACTTTGTGCAAATCAATAAACATGTATTTCTTAAGATATTTGCGAGTTGTTATTCTAGGGTTTCTATTGTCTTTATGTGCAAAATCAATCTCTTTGGTTCTCAACCAACTTTCGATCTCTTCTCTTGTGGGATTCCACGGTCTCAACATTCCCTTCTAATGGCTCATTGGTCTCTTCCCTAATCTTTTCTTGATCTGCCTCCTACAAATCTTCGGCTTATCTTATCTACTCAAACCTCTCTTGTTCCTACCAACGAAAACAAAACCATTTGTTGGTTATGTCTCCTCCTATACTATCTAAGTTATTGACCCAGGGTTCATGTCATTCGAGTTTCCAACAAAGCCTCTAAAACTATCAACCCTCCTGGTAAACGAGAAGGCAACACAACACACAGAATGTGCTGCGTAGTCTCACTCGAGATAGCTTTAACGGGTGGATGCAAGAATCAGGTGTTTATAGCCTAGGATTGAGTATGATATATGAGAGATCAAACATTGAACCATTATTAGACTGGTAAATGCAACATAATGTTATTCACAACTATGCAGTAACTTCAGCAACTTATTCCCTTAAGAGTGCAACCATATTTCATAGGCAATATAAGAATTAATTCATTCATTAAGAACAACAAATAACTACTGAAAAGAGGATAAAGATATGAATGCATTCATCACATTAAATAGATATTACCATGGTTCACCCCCTCCTAGGCTATGTCCATAAATATTTGTCTCTTGTCTCTTTTATTATGATATTCCTGCATCTACAATGCCACGCGCTTACAATTATCCTCAAATGGGTGAGATCTATACGAGGCGAACTAGATCAAACCAGGCTCCTCAGCCTATGATATAATCCTCAATATTTACCTTCTCTCCTCTCCTCTAGCTCAATATCTTACAAAATATCTCATACAACAAAATATTACATATCGCATCCGCTCATGCGTAGCTACAATACTCAAGAATTGATTATATGCCAAACAATACAAAAATCAGAATACTAACTAAATCAGAACAACTACAAAATTTGTGAACCCTCTATAATACCTCAGTATTAGTATTTATACATATTTGTCTCTTCATCGATTACAATACATTACCAAAACCCTAAACCTACCGTTGTTAGGTATTCCTCTCGTGCGCATGCTATTCCTTCTTCCAGTTGCCGCTTTCCTTGTTCACGCTTTCTTGCATGCGCACATGTTGTGTTTCCTTCCAGCTGTTGCTTCACTCTCTGCATGCTTTCTTTCCCCACGATAATCCTTCTTTCCACTCCGGTCTGCTACCAACAGAAGGTTACATATCAACTTGGAAAAAACCAAATACTTCTTTGACTTGGCACACTCAAAATCCAAATCAAATTCTTGGATAATAACTATCCATTTAGAGTATTTGGACCTCAACAATTGTTGAGTAAGGATGTGCTACATAGGGTTGCAATTGGAAATGACTATGGTTTTGCATAATAAGATGTAGTGATGAAAACGTTGAACAACTTGAACAACTGCCAAGGCCAGTTTCTCCACATGTAAATATTTGGTTTTAGTGGTCGTGAGACTCCGACTCAAATAGTATATAACATGTTCATCATGTGAATCATCCTCTTGGACTAGAACCATAGCAATGGTAGAGTCTGAAGTAGCTAAGTACAAGAAACAATCTCGACTATAATTGGGTGGAAATAAAAGTGGTGTACGGGTCAAGGTGAGTTTCAAATCTTCAAAGGATTGGTTGGCAGTGTTGTCCCATACAAAATCATAACCGTTTTTAAGAAGTTGAGTAAATCCTTTTGTTAATTCAGCATAGTTGGGGATGAATCGACGTAAAAAGTTTGCCTTCCCTTGCAAAATTTGGAGTTGTCATAGTGTGGAAGGAGGATGTAAATTGAGGATAGCCTCAACCTTCAAAGGGTCTAATCTAATCCCATGTGTAGACACGATAAAACCAAGAAGTCATCCAGAATCCACACAAAAATCACATTTATGTGGATTCAATTGTATGCGATAATAATGACATCATAGGAAAATGGCCCGTAGATGTGTCGGGTGATCATGACGACGCATGGAGTGTGCCGGTAGATCATCTAGGTAAGGTTTTAAAATGTTATTAATGTCATTAAAAGCATAATACATAGCACGTTGAAAATTCGTGTTATCACACTAAGTCACCTTGGGTCTTTTAGTTTGTTTTTATCATTTTTAAAGCCTTAGATTTTCTATTTTTCTTTAAAATAAATTTTTCATCCCTTTAATGTTATGTTTGATAGGACCCCTTGGATGACTAAACTTTTGAGTCATAGCTCATGTGTTGATCCTCAATTTGATTTTTGATCCTTGAACCCTTTTTAGCTCATGGTTTATTCGTTTTTGGTCCCCTCAGGTGATTCGTCCCTAGGTTGATACCTCCCATGATCAGGATGATGTGACACACCTCTCTCCTCACTCATGACCTCAAATGCATGCCTCATCATCCTAGCTTACCTTTCCAATCATTTTTTGATTTGGAAGTGCTGCTTACTCATCAGGCAATTCTGTAGCACCTGTCACATTTATCATTCATCCGCTCCAAGTCATGATTTCCACGACTGATACCGTGTCCCTTGTTTTCAGTGCCAGAAATTGGTTGAAGTGCCTTCAAAGGATCTTGCATTTATGATCCTTGGTAATGGTTTCTAAATTTGAAAATTTCAGTAGTGCTGCGTTACGTAAGTTTGTCAGTTCCAATCAGGTGACTGCATGTCAACTAAATCCGATGCTGTGAGAGATTTCAATGCCGAAGTTTCCTCAATTTCATCCTAAGATCACGTTGAGGATCTCAATAGGTGTTGACTCTACAGGCATCCTGTGCAGCCTCCTTTGCATATTAATTTTCACAAAAAATTTGTTCTCAGGTTTTTGGTTTGTTAAGCTTCCAGGGTAGTAAGGGAGCCATATTTTCATAACTGTAAACATCCTCGCCCATATCCATGGTCTGATTATTATTGCTTGCTTTAGCCTTTGAATTCGCAGGCCTGTAATAGCTTATCCTCTATGTATGCATTGCGCTACCTAGAGGCACTGCTTAAACCCTCTCTATTTTCTGGGCTCCCCTTTCATCCTATACAAAGAGCCATTTCAGATTACCCCTTCACAGTCTATGCTCTAAAAATCCTGTACATTTCTAAAGGTCTATTTCCCATAGTCAATCTCGGCTTTCTAAGCACTGTCAGTTTTTAAGGGCCATCCTTGTGCATTTGAAACCTGAATTGAAGATTTCTGGTCATTAGCATCCCTTAAGCCTCTTAAGAACCCTCATTTTGAGTCATGGAGACCCCTCGGTCAAAGAAAGAACATAAAGGTGGCAAGATAGTTAGGATAGAGCCTGTGGACATGCACCTTTTTGACACAGAGCCCATGGCAAGGGAGATGTTTCGAAGAGAAGGATGCCTCCCTTTCTGCCAGAACATGTAGAGAGGCCATCCATAGGTAGCAAAACAATTTGCATTAAATTTTGATGGCAAGAAAACCAGAGTTGGGGATTTGGAATTTGAGGTAACTGAAGCCTCCATCTCAGCTGCAACAAGGATACCCATTTCAGGTGAAAATTGGTTCAAGGCCACGGTTTTGAGTTCACCCTTCATTAAAGATCTATTCAAGATTGAATACTGAGCCAATGAGTTATCTAAGAGTATGCAAAGGAATCAGTTGATCGAACAGTTTGATAGAATGTTAAAAATCATATAGATATATTTTACTTGTGAAGGGAGATTTAACACCTTGTACCATTACCACATAAGGATGTTGTTACATTTTACTGGTAAGGTTGAGATGAATGTTACTTATTACCTGCTGAGAAGTATAGGTAAAATGTCAGATAGGGTGCAAGCCAAATCTAAGGATGTGGATTCTAGTCTTTTCCACTCTAGATTGATCATGATGCTAGTCTCTGAAGAGTTGGGAAAGAAAGAGATTTCATGGGAGCATTTTGTGGTTACTTCTCACTTCAATCTAGACCCAACACCTACTCCCTGATCACAGATCGTAGGACCTTCATCACCCACCAATAATAAAGCAGGGATCAACAGGAAGAGAAAGGGGAAAACCCCTGTTCAAGTTTCAGAAATCAACAAACAGGTCATGGAAGCTGAGGAGGAAATTTGTCCTTCTCCACATAGAGATTTCTCATCACCACCTCCACCGGGGTTAAAAGAAGTGCCTTCTTCTACCAAAGACACATCTAGGAAAGGGAAGAATCTTCTCTTTCCCTCTTCTCCTCCAGCAGTCAAAATCAAGGGTAAAAGACCTTTCACAAGGTCATCAATTCCTAAGGAGGATTTCCAAGGGAATCCTTTGCCAGAAACCCCTGTTCTAAAGAAGAAAGGAAAAATCATTAAAAGGCCTATGGAGGAGAAGCCTGAAACCCTTACTCAGAGGAAGAGGGGAAAATATAGTTTGCAGTCTATTGAAGGGAAGTAGGAAACCCTTGTACAGATGGGCAGGGGGAAATGTTCTACAATACTCTTGGAGAGAAAATATGAAACCTTTGAGAAAGGCATTCAGAAGCCTATGGTAAGAAAAGATGAAACCCCTGTGCAGAGAAAAAAAAAAAAATTGGATCTAATAAGGAACTTGATGAGGTGGACAAGACACTTCCCATGCATGAGGAATAAGAGTCTGAGGAGAAGCCCATTAAGACTGAGCATGCCACTGTCCTTCTTGATAGTCAGACCTACAAAAGACTTATCAAGTATCTTAGAGATGTAAGGAAAGAAATAGCTCATCTCAAAGAATAAGATAAGGTCCACTTGGATCATATGGATGAGCTCATGGTTGGCTACAATCATACCCTTGACTTGGCAAGGTTTGCAGCAAGAAAGGCTCTGCCTCTTCGTAAACAGTTCCATAACCCCTACAAGAAGAACAAAGGCTTCCAAGATGAGGTAGCCCAAAGGAATTTACAGGTGTTGGTTGAGGCTACCATTGAAGATGACAAACCAACAACTAAGGAGAGAACAACTACACTAAAGAAGCCTACCAGTGCTAAGAAGAAGAAGTCTACTGAGTCAATTGAAGATACTCTTTCTACCAGAAGGAGTGTGAGGTTAAGTGTCAAGATGACAAAATAGTTGGTAAGAGGGTAAGCTCCATTTTTGGGGATTGTTCTTTTTTGGGAGAGTTAACTAATATGCAAATATTATCTTTGCCATCTATACAGGCTTCTAGGCATTTAGATATATGGAGTTTGAGTTTTTGCTAAGTTCTAGTTTCACTCAGTGGTAAATGGAACTACCTATGGTATAGTCAAGGCACCTAAGTAAATGGTTTCTATCATCATGGAAGGACACAAACTTCTCTACACATATTCTAGATTCAAAGGTGTTGCGTTTTGGCAATGCTACCCAAACTTGTATGTAAACGTAGCATAATTAGTGCTACGTAAAGGCGCTGCGTAATATATTACAGAGAACAGAAGTTGCACACAGTGGCGCTACGTAAAGCGCTGCATAATATTCCACAGAGGGCATAATTGATATACGGGTGCAACACAGTGGTGCTACCTACAAGCGTTGCGTAATATTTGAAAGAGAGCAGGTTTACACACATGCACGACACAGGGGCACTACCTACAGGCGCTACATTCTCTCCTTTCTTTGTTTTAAGGTGCGCTACCCAGATTCGCTACACAAGGAAGTTTCCAGCAAATATCAAGTATCTAGGAAGACTAAGCCAACAACTTTGGATAAGTTAATGATGGAGAAAGCGACAGAAGTAGAAGTTGGCATTGTGAGGACAACTACAGGCTTCAAAGGGACACATGGCAAGATAGGAGCTGAGAAGAAAAAGAGGATCAAATTAGTTAGAAGCGTGATTGGATTAGTCACCAACATTTTCCTATTTTATAGCATAGGCTATTATCTGAGTTGTTAGAATAAATGAATGTTTATAGATTTTTAAGGGAAAAGGCTAGCTCATACCTCTAGTTGTTGCCTCCATTTCTTGTTATAAATCGATATATCAATTTCCTTAGAAGGGCCGGATGGTTGAGCAAGGCTCCCTAAACTGTAAAATTTTGGATAAAGTGACTGTGATCTAGCTGTGTACTGGACTTAAGATTTTTTGACTCATAGAAATCAACTTCTATTTTAGACTATCTGCTTCTAATGCTAAATGTTCATGTTTTGAATGCTCCACATGGATGATTGTGGTAATGTTATGGTGGATGTTTGATCATTATATTGTCATGGTGTTATTTAGCTTCTTAGTTTCTAATTTCAAGAAGATCTTGTTTTAAGAAACCTTCTTCCTTAGGCTTGTGTAGACCTGATGTTTGCAGTAGCCCTTAGATGCCTCTCATTCAAGTCTTCCCTCTATCCACATTTATTCCCAAACTACTGGTTGAAGTTAGTCAAGACCTTATTTGCTGGTGTTATAACCCTAAAATGCACCATACAGGTTTACCTGGCATCAGGCCAACTCATGCCTCTTCCTAGCCAAAGCCATGCTGAGTATTTCCTCAAAGTTCACTTGAAAACAAGCAACCCGCGCCCTAACTTCTTACTGGGCGCGGGTATCCGCTTGCTGTCTTCTGACTGCACGCGGGTATCCGCGGGCTAGCCCAAAACAGCCCGCGAGTACCTAACAATGCAAAAAATCAGGAAAGTTTCCGCCGAGACTCGGGGCTTTTTGTCAGTTAACTGAAACTCTCTGCCATGCATGGCCGAGAGTTCGACTAAAACCCTAGCTCTTCCTAACCTATAAAAGGAGGGGTAGGGGTACTAGTCAAGGGGGAAAAATCATAGCAAAGAAACTCTGCCAAATTTCCAAGCCAGTTCTGTCCAAACTTTTCAACTTTGCCTTAAGTCTTAAGAGAAATACTTGCAGCAGCAGTTGGAGGACAGAAAGAAGAGGACGAGCCCAGGATCAGGATCGTGGAACGGTGACCGGCCTCAGAAAACATTGTAAGTTGATTTATATTGTTGGTAATGAAAAAGATACTTTTCCCGTCCCGAAACACATGAATCTCATCTTCATTATCTGATTTATGTTTTATTTCTAACCCCCTAGTAGATCAGTAGCATGCATGTACGTTTTTGTCTTGTTTGCAAGGAAGCTTTGTGGAAGGAGCAGCGGTAGCAAGGAGACAACAACTCAACGGAGGATCTACTTCAACCTTCGGAAAACAAGGTTAGTTTATTCTTCCTATGCTTGTCTGAGAAAAGGGGTTGAGATTTTGGGTAGAAGGTTAAAGGTTTAAATCTGAAGGGTCATGATCTGCATATAGGCTTAGAACCCTAGCTTATTAGTCCGTAGGGTAAAATACCCAACAACAGCTGGTACATGTTAGCCCTTTTTTTGAGTTAGGATATTATCATTTCGAGTCTTTTACATTCGACCTTTTAAAAAACACTCATACATTCACATATAACTTGATGGACACTGGGCTTACTTTCCTTGCAATCAGAAGATGACTCCCAGTGCTAACAAGTCGCACCAACATTTTTGGGACCAAAAGGTAGTTTCTGGTATGCAAAGTTTCCCCAAGGACAAATAAAAGCAGTCTTATGTTGATCTACAGGTAAAATATTAATTTGATTATAGCCGGAGAAACCGTCCATCAAGGAGAAGATTTCACTTCCGGTGTTGTTCCTAAGTTTATACTTAAGGCTTCAAAGTATAATGTCAAGACATCTAAAAATATAAGAGGGTTTTTGATAAATGAAAAGGAAATTAGTTATTTAGGAAAAGAATCTATAGATTATTTCTAAGTTGTCCTTGTCTAGCTTCCAATCATTCCTGGATGCTTATGTCTTGTTCAATGGCTGCCCAGGAATGTTCGCGTTCAACCCGAGTGGTGGTAGTTTCTAAGATGGTATTAAACAAAGTTAAAGAAATGTTGGTCTGATCGTTTAAACCGGGTTCAATATTAGGCTGTCTTACAACAGGTACTGTCATGGAGAAAGAAAGTTAAAGATTTGTTGTTTTGGGTTCACTTTTTCTATTTTCAATAATATGAGAAAAATTCCTGAAGTTGAATTAATGTATAACAATTTAGAGGTTGTTTCCCGTGTCTAAACCAAATTTGAAAATAGTGAATGTGATGAAGGAAGAACATAAAGCTGTTAAAACCAAGTGAGGCATCAACATGGAAGAATATCACTCTGAAACAGAAGAATAAATTAGATGAGAAACCCTTTAATGAAGCATAAGATATGGTAATCTAAATAATTCACAGGTCTTATGTCTACTAATAGAAAACACATAGGAAAATTTGTAAACAATCAGATACTAAATAAATATGTAACCACAATAGATGTTGTACTAATTTGTAGTTAGACATTCATCAAAGATATATGGAAAATGACACTGAATATGAAAGGACATAAAGAACACATAACTCAGGATTGACGGAATATGGAGTCTCTGGTTTGCATTTGTCCTAATTCTTGTCAAGGAGAGATTTCTCTGCTACAATCGGCCAAAAAAGAGCCTTCTCTAAGTCTTTTGAAATTATATTTATACAAAGGTTACCAACCCTAGATGGTTGGAGCTTTCCTTATTCCTAGATATTAACAGTTACAAAATAAATACTTGAACTGTTTCGCTGGTTTCTTTTCTATCTTCTTACATATACCGGTATAACGAGCAACATGTATTGCTTCATTATTTATTTCAAATACTTGCTTCACTTGGCTCGAGACACTCGACGCACCTACTTAGGAACTGTACCAAAATTCTAGAAGGCTCTGTCATATCCTTTTCCTAAAAAAGGTATAGCTTTCTTTGTAATTTCGGCAACCTATCTTCCATCCTTTTACCTTCAAAAATTATTGATTGCAGCTATAAATTTGGCTTTATCAACCATCTATCCATTTGAGCAATGTCAACCTTTTTCAACTGTGAAATTTCAATCCGAGCTTCATTTAAATTTTCTTTGACGTCCAGTTGATGCTTTATAACATTTATTTTTCCTAGCACTCTAGTACAATCATCCTTTCCAATGCCTAATGATTTTTTTATTTATCAAATCAAAAGCCTCTTCACATTCTTCCTTTATTTCTTTGGCCATTTTCCTACTTGCAGCTATATTGGCTTCCCATACCTTTAGTATGATATCACCCTTGATTTGTTCTGCGACAGTCAATCTGGGGGTTACTGGTACCTCTTCTCTAGCTGAAAATACGACTGCCTTTTGAAAAGTGTCCCAGGCTACTATAACCTCTTTTTCTTTGAAAGAAATGTTATCTAATAATTGATTTACTTCCCGAAAATGGTTTTGAATGATCTTTAGTTTAAAAAACAGGCTTTGTTGTTCTACTTCTATCTTCTTATGCACTTCTGTTGGCACTAGGCCGAAGTGTAAAGAAGGACGATCATGGGAAAGAAAGCGTGCAGGAAACTGAAGTGACAACTGAAAAAAGATCAGCATGCGCGAATGAAAGAAAGCGTGCACAGAGGAAAGCGATAGCTGGAGGAAGAAAAACATGCACATGGGAGAAAAACCTAGCGTAAGAAGGCTTAGGGTTTTATTAATATTATGTAAGTGGATGAAGAGCCTGAAATGTATAAATATAGATACGAAAGTATCATATAGGGGTTGTTGTTTCTATCGTTGTTGATCTTATGTTAGTTTTTATGAGGATTGCGATTGTTGTTGAGTGATTTTTTTCGAGTATTGTTGTTGGCGATACATGAAGGGTTTTGAATTGTATGAACTAAGGTTTGTAAGATGTTGAGCAAGAATAGACACGAGGGAAGGTAGATCCAAGGATTAGACCACAGGTTGTGGATCCCGATGCGATCTAGTTTGCCTCACATAGATCTTGCCCATTTTTTCGGAGAACTGTAAGCGCGTGGTGCAAGGAAATCAAGAACTACTATAATAAAAGAGCCAAGAGACAAATCTTTGTGGATGTAGCCCAGGAGGGGTGAACCACGGTAATATCTATGTAATGTGTTGAATGTTTGCATATCTTTAACTTCTTTCAATAGTAGATGATTACGATTGATGAATAACCAAATACATTATTGGAATCTGTTTATATGTTGAGTTATATGCATGTGATTCCTAAGAACAAGTAGATTATAGTAACAGTTTGTAGAACAGGGCCTTGATCAAGAAACCCTTTATCTACTACTCTGTCCTAGATTGTAAACACCTGAGTCTTACAGTCAACCATCTTTAGCTATCTCGGGTGAGACTGCGCAGTACCTTTCAAGCACTACGTTGCCTTCTGGTTTACCAGGAGGGATGATAGTTATAGGCTTTGTTGGAACCCCGAATGACATGACCCCTGGGTCAATAACTCAGAGAACCTAAGAAGGGAGTCGATGAAACCAACAAATGGTTTCGTTGTTGGGTTAAGAGGAACAAGATAGGACTGAGTAGATAAGATAGAGTGAACAAGAACCATCAAAGAAGAAATGAGCCATTAGGAATGTGGAGACCTTGGAACCCCATGAGAGAATAAATCGAGGGTTGGTTGAGAACGAAAGAGATAGAATTTGCACACAAAGACAATAGAAACCCTAGAATCACACCACATAGATACCTGGATAAATACGTGTTTTATGGATTTACACAAAATCTTTTTATGTGATTTTCCACATCTACTACATGAGTGGATCTTAAGGTTAACGGATAATCTCCTAACGAACCAGATTCAAAAGCTAGATTGGAATCTAGTACAGATTCAATAGCTGCAGTAGGTGAACAACAAATTCACCCATGCAGTAGACTTTTGGCTTGACATTATTGTGGTAGACACAACAAAGTCATATAGCGCAGTCGAGCAAGAATTTCTACGAGGACCTGGAGGGAGGTATATTCGATCCCTGTATACTTCTATCAAGATACTTCTATATAACAAAGGTGTAATGACAATGGAATCAGACAGTTAGACTTCCATGTGCACATGGGGGAAGGGGGGAAGCACTGACAAAAAGAGGAGGAATGGAAGGAGGGAAGGATAAAGAGAAGAAGGAAGAGGAAACCTTGGATCTGATCTCAATGGATGACGACTAGCTCAAGTGGATCTTGGCATCATCAAGAATGATGAGTAGCAAAGCACCCTACTGATATAAGATAAACACCAAGAAGAGAGTCGTAGCCAAAAGGGAGGGCTTGGCAAGCGATGAGGAAGAGGTAGAGGATCTTCGGGCCATGGAGCAGATTGAGGAAATCCTACATACGATTTATGAGAGGAAAACAAGAGGCCCAAGAACAGGAGGAGAAGACAGCCACCCCTTTCATATCAATGTCAGTGTGGAACCCATAACCCCATGTGCGACCAATACACCACAGAGAACACCACTGTTTGGGAAACCAAAGTTCGGAGGAAGTTTGACAGCAGGAAGCACATCTACACAAGGAGTGAAAACTGGAGGAGCCAATTAAGGTAATCTTAGTCAAGTATCCACATCGAGCGAAGGATGCAGTATTTCATTACTCAGAATGGTAGGACATGACCCTACTATCAGATTACCATAGTTTCGAGGAGAAGCAGTAGAAGACCCTGAGAAACATCTATTCATTTGTGCCAAGATTTGGGAAGCAAAGCAGATCACTGATGACAACACCAAACTTGCGCAACTAGCGATCACTCTAAGAGACTGCACACTAGACTGGTACATGAGTCTAGACACAAACAATTCTCCCGGAATGACAAGGACACTAGACGACATTAAGAAACTACTAATTAATGAGTTCCATAAGTCGAGCTCAGAGGATCAGTATATGAATGAGATGATTGAGATAAGATAGAAACCAGGAGAATTGGTATGGGAGATTGATCAAAGATTTAAGTGATTAAAAGGGAAGTAAAAACACCTTATGACCGAGATGCAACATCGGCACCTATTTTTCAACTCACTACTCCCACACTTGAAATATCAACTACGACAATAGAAGTTTCAAACACAATCATAGGCTTTGTAGGTAGCCTTGCAATTGGAAGAGAATCAGTACCAGCAGACGGACCCGACTATCGAAGAACTGAAAGAGGATCTGAAGAACTTAACATTTCAGCTAAACGAGAATAAGAACAAGGAAAAACAAGAAGTCGTTTGGTGTACCACATGCAGGACAGAAGGACACCACAAAAATGAATGTTCGACGTTCGCACAGTATATGGCAAGAGGGATGCCAAACCTGCTACCATAGGGGGGATTATGGTGTGAAATATGAAAGAAACCTGGTCACAACCCTTACCATTGCATGATGATGCAGAAATACCAAACAGTCCCAATGAACTCATATTGCACATTTTGCAAGTCAGTCAACCATGACGACAAGGACTGTAAAACTATGGAGATGATGCGGGAAAGAACCTTAGATGCATACGGGGTACAGGAAAAAATGATGACTGGGCAGGAATCACCACATTTCACTCAAGCCCCAACACCATACAACACTACGTAGCAGCAGTATAATACTGCACAACAACCTTATAATAACGCACAGCCGCAGTACAACCCAACACAACCCCAAAACAATACCACGCAATATAATTAGGGACCACAATATAACGCACCATGAGGTGATCGCGTAGCCTATAGAGGAGAAGGATGAGCCAGAGGAGGTTTCGAAAGTAGAAGAGGACCAGTCACATGTCACAATTTCCAGCAACTAGGACATTATGCACGGGAATGCCCACTGCCACCAACAACTTGTATGTATTGTCTCACTTTAGACCATGATACAAAGGAATGTCTGACACTACTCATCAAGATACAGGAAAAAAGGAACCAAAATAACCAGAATGTTCAGTGGATTTTAGTCGAAGCAAGAGATGACAAACAAAACATCAACATAGTTACTCGAGGAGGAACAAAAACAGGAAACGACATAGTTCGACAAGACCCATTGCAAAACCAATGGGTAAAGAAGAACCCTGACCCCAAGAAGCAGTTCGATGCACAAAAGGAAAAGGAGATATTTACAAAAACCTGACAAGAATTCCAGAAGGAGGACATAGCGCTGACTGCACAACAGAACAAGGAAGCTTTGGAATATGACATGCCACCATCATTGAACCATACCAACAGAATACAACCTAAGGAACAAGTAAGTACTATTAAAGACTTTTTGCAATCATGCATCAAAATGTTAAATGATCCTTCATCTATTAAAGTATTGCAAAACATCCTAGAGAAATGTAGTAGCGAGACATAACAGAAGCCAGAATTGAAAACTGTCAACCACCTACACACAAGAAGAAGAACAAGTAGAGAATTTAGAATCAATGCTAACATTGGGGATTTTAACATGGAAGATATTATACCAGATATAGGATCTGAGGTGAACGTACTACCAAAAACCACATGGAAATTCATGGGAGAACCTACACTGGGATACTCAACTATTCAATTAAATCTAGCAAATCAACATAGAGTCCTACCAATAGGTAGACTGAAAGGAGTAACCATAGATCTGGATGGTGTGCGCACTAAGGCAGACTTTGAAGTCATCGAAATAGTAGACGGTACAACACCTTACCCAATGCTACTTGGTCTAGATTGGGCATTCGACAACCATGCCATAATTAACTTGAAAACTATAAAAATGACATTTGAGTTAGGAAACTACAGGGTTATAGCCCCACTCGACCCATCATAAGGCAAAAAGTTCGTAGAACCCACTTGCCTAGATCTAGACGAAATCGACTAGTTGTACAGAACAACTACGCGCAACACAAACTAGATAAACCCAACTGCAGACGAGGTACTCAGTTGGAAGAGCATTACTTCATGCACAATAGACTCATAAACTGGGTTATAAAACTGGCAGCAAATACTACACGAAGTATCCACAAGAAGGTGTGAAAGAATAGACCACACAGTAAGATGACTTGGCACAGAAATCAGAGAACCACCCAGTTTTCATGGACTAAATGATTTGGAAACTTTCTTGACACAATATGAATATGAAGTATTAGAGAGCTAGAGACTATTATCACTAGACTTAGCACTAAAGGCTACACCCACAAGATGGTGGGGTGCATACAAAGAGACTATCACAGATTGGTACCAATGCAAACGACTATTGCGCATAAGGTTCGACGCAGAACAAATATAGAACAACCAACAAAAATATGATGGACTAGGAATTCTAGCAGAACACTTTGAGGCGTGTAAAACACTATGGAAAATGACTCCACCAGAAGAATGGTCTCACCACTTCATTCATACTTTAGAAGGCATACCAGTGAATTGGTATATAGACCAAGAAATGCGAAAAGGAACCAAGACATGGGTGACACTCCAACAGAACTTTACAGTCACTTTCTCATTCGAGCATGAGAACCCCAACATAGACACAACCTTGAAATGGATAAGAGATGTCATATTCATTACAGAATCAGAAGTGGAAGTTATCACAGAGGTACAACATCAGAATAAGAAGACAGTCAAGGAACTACTGTCATGCTACCATGTACAGGAAGAGGCACCAGATGAAGATGATCCACGCGATATTCAGATCGAAGAATTCGAAGGCAAGATAGATGTGGGAGAACCACCCTTAGAATCAGAGGTCATCTCTATGCCAATCAAGATCAAGAAGGTTAACATAGGGACTGCTGAGCAGCCCAAAATGGCCAGTATTGGAGATTACTATGATGAACAAACACTAGAAAGCATCACAAAATTATTTCATGAATACAACGGCCTTTTTCCCACCACCTTTACATAGATAAATGAATAGCTGGAGAATTAGGAGAAATGAAGATACCATTTAGACCTGATGCGAGACCCATTAAACGATGACCATACAGACTGAACCCCATCTACAAATAGAAAATTAAAGACGAGATCGATAGGATTCTCAAGGCCGACATCATCGAACCAGTCAAAGAATCAGAATGGATAAGCCTGATGGTAGTATAGGACAAGAAATAGGGAAGAGGGATCAGGATATGCGTCGACTTGAGGAAGTTGAACAATGCCTTCTTACACGACCCATTCCCCACACCATTTACGAATGAATTACTCGAGAACGTAGGAGGACACGAAGCCTATTCATTCACCGATGGATTCTCGGGATATCATCAGATTAAGATAGGACAAGAGGATAGACACAAGACCACATTTGCAACAAAATGGGGATCTTATTAGTACACAGTCATACCGTTCAGATTGAATAATGCACCTGCGATATTCTCCAGAGTGGTCATCGCAGTATTTAAGGAATTCATCCACCAATTTCTCAAATTATACCTGGATGATTGGATGGTTTATATCCTGTTAAAAAACCATGTGGAAGGTTTACGCCTGATGTTAGAACGATGCAGATAGTGCCAGATATCACTGAATATCAAGAAATGCATATTTGGAACACCATTTGGGATACTACTGGGACACATAGCATGCAAACAGGGTTTACCAGTGGATTCGACCAAAATCGCAATCATTGTTAACCTACTAGCGCCAAAAACAGGCCGCCAACTAAGAGCAATGTTAGGACATACAGGATATTACAGGAAATTCATCAAAGGCTACATGCAGATTACAACGCCTATGGAAAAACTATTAAGGAAGGATACCAAGTATCAATGGAACGAGGAGTGCCAACACGGTTTGGATACCCTGAAGGAAAAGATGGTCACCGCACCAATATTGGTATTTCCAGACTGGGTGAAGACATTCCATGTACATGTAGATGCATCATCCATAGCACTTGGAGCTATTTTAGTGCAACCAGGAGCAGGAGACTTGGATCACCCGATAGCATTCGCAAGCAATAAATTATCAGACTCAAAACAGAATTATAACACGATGGAAAGAGAAGGCTTAGCTATGGTTTACACACTACAGAAATACATACATTACCTATTGGGAACACACTTTAAGATGTTTACAGATCACTCAACCCTGAAATACATAGTTAACAAGCTAGTGTTGGGGGGGAGAATCTGTCGATGGTTACTGTTATTTCAAGAATTTTACTTCGAGGTAATAGTCAAACCAGGGAAATTAAAAGCAGGGCCTGACCACCTATCGAGGGTCACAAATGGAGAGGAACCAACAAATTTGGAAGACAACTTTCTAGATGCACAACCTTTCTCAATATAGATTGCTGATGATTACTTCACAGAGATCATCCAGTACTTGAGCATAGGTACTGCGTGACAAGGATATACCACAGCGCATAAGAAGAACCTGGTAGTCTGTGCAACCAACCATCAACTGATCGCAGGGCATCTATATAAAATGGGTGTAGACAACATCTTACGAAGGTACGTACTAGACCACGAATGACCAAGAATTTTAGTAAAATCCCACGAAGGAATAGCAGGAGGGCACTATGCAGGAAAATCTACCGTGTAGAAGGTACTACATGCAAGATTATGGTGGCCAATGATACATTGAGACTCAAAATAATATTGTTAGCAATGCGATGTTTGTCAATGGGTTGGCAAACCCAACAAAAGGGACGAGATGCCACTATGACCGCAAGTGACACTTCAAGCATTTGAAAAATGGGCAATAGACTTTGTGGGACCCAATAAACCACCTGCCAAGAAAACAGGGGCGAGATATATTATCACCGTGACCAAATACTTAATAAGATGGGTGGAAGCTGCACCATTAAAAGATTGCAGCACAGAGACAACTGCCCACTTTCTTTTCGAACAGGTAATTACTAGATTCGAGTGCCCAAGAATTTTGATGAGTGACCAAGGAACACACTTCATCAACAACACCATCCAAGTGATGCTCGAAGAGTTTGAAGTTCATCACCAAAAAATCACACCATATCACCTACAGGCTAATGGAATGGTAGAAGCCTTCAACAAAATTCTAGAGAACGCCCTGACAAAGATATGTAACGTTAATAGGGATGATTTGGATCTCAAGGTACTAGCAGTACTATGGGTGTATAGAACCACATGAAAAAATTTGACAGGTCACACACCATTCAAACTGGTCTATGGTCAAGAAGCAGTAGTGCCATTAGAATTTCTAATACCTAGTCTACGTGTAGCAACTATCACATAAATGACAGAACGAGGTGCAGTCCAGGAACGAATGGATCAACTACTGTCAATGGAGGAAGACCAAATTTTGGCAGGATTCCATCAGCAAGTATAGAAAGCGAGAGACAAAGCGTGGCATGACCACCACATCAAGAGAAATATGTTCAAGGAAAAAGATATAGTATTGCTCTATGACAGTAAAGCGATGCAGCACCCAAGAAAGCTGAGAATGCATTGGCTAGGACCATACGAGGTAAAAGTTTCCATAGATAGAGGAGAGGTACAGGTGAAAGATATAGTAGGTGCAGACCTCAAAGGAATGATCAATGGGAACCGATTGAAGCAATACAAGGATAGTCGACTACCCACCGCACAGTAAAAAAAAGAAAATAAGAAAGAGCCTAAAAATAGTGCGCGACATGATGGACAAGTCACATACGAAACAAGAAACTAGTAAGGGAAAAGACAATGGCTGTTACACATTATTTTCATCATCCCTATGATCGTTAATGATGTAAACCTATCTGTTGCCTTCAGAGGGGTCAGTGGCCTGAGTTCCTGAATAGAGAAGGGAGAAGAACTTTTCCTGAGAAAAGAAGTTGCATTTTCCTATGTAAAAACCTTATAAAAAAGGAAGTTCACAGGTTGCTATATAGGAAGGATGTGAGAATGACCCATTCTCGCAGGTTGAACTATAGCCAGGGTGCGAGGTGTTCGTAGGTTGCTCTATAGCTAGGGTGCAAGAATGCCAACACGTGGGAAAAACGAGGGTTTTCTCGAATCTTCTAGAAGGAGAAGCTTCTATGGTGAGGTGGCATCCGAATGGTTTGGATCTTACTCGCTTTCATGATTTAGTGGGATCATCCTAACCTCCTCACCTTATCCTCTTCAACCTATAAAAGGAGAGGAGCTCTCATGGAGAAGGGGTTCTTGGTTCTTGAGCTTGAGCTTTTGGTTGGCTTGGAATTATTAGCTTGGTTAAAGTGGCTTTGAGATTTGCTTTGTCAAGATAGATTGTGAGTAGCTATCAGATCTATGGTTTCAGAATCCTTGGAGCAAGAAGTGTGTGGGGAACGAAGGATAGTTGGAAGGGACCTTACGACATCAAGGCAACGGTTGTAATCGCTCTTTCACATTTAATATGATACAGTAATATGTTTCTTTCCCATAAAGCTGATGTCACTTTATTACATAATTCCTTGATCATATGTATAGATTAGCTATTGAATATATTGATCTATCTTCACTTAGATTGGTTTGTACTGTTGTGATCTGAACGACACAAGAGCATTGGAGCGAAGCTTGGAACAACAGAGACCCAAGGAAGCGTTCATAAGGTATGTTCGTGATCATGGCCTCTTAGTTCATTCAATAGGCTAAATCTAGGGAAAGAGTATTATTCTGTCCTATTTTGTTCTAGATCTAGGTGGATCTAGGGAGGTCGGTTTGTGTCCACACTCACGGATTTATCCAATAACAAAATTGGTGACTCCACTAGGGAATGGATTGTTTCCTAGTTAGTCTAGTTTCCCTTGCTTTGATTGCTTGATTTATGGTCTCTGAGTCTGTGGGAGATCCATCAAGACTCTCTGGATCTGAGAGTTCTCTCAGAAACTTTGCCCTTTTTCAAATTTTTCTTATTTACAATGGCCATATCGGAAAGGGAAACAAGCGGGAAAAGGAAAGTTAGCAAAAGCACACTGACGAGACAACATGAGGTAGAATTAAAGAAAGGCAAGGACGTATGGGATGTCGCACTAAACGTTCCAACTGGTGACGGAAAGGTAGCCATAAGGGAAGGTACGAAACTGTCACAGATGCATTGAACCCACACTTATGGTGCATTAATCACACAAGGTAGGAGGCATCCTCAACAAGATTCGTGGCACACCCATACAACACATGTAGCCCGAACGCACAGAGAAAGATTGCAGAGCTTATCCGAGCTAGTTGAACCAAGAAAATGTCTAACAGACACTAGTATGGCACCACCAAAGCTCGCAGAACTAGGCCAGATAGTCAGACCAACTAGGGTTCAAACTAGGTCATGAGGAACATGGGAAGAAAATGAGCAACAACCATTAGAGATCATTGATATTGATGAAATCCCGTCACCGAAGGACATTCCAGTCGAATCAACACCGATCCAGTAAGAGATCCTGTAGCCCCAAGCAGAAACCATGAAAGAGGATATGCCAACAACAACGTAGGAGCCTCAGAATCAAGAAGTAGGAACTCATCAAGAAGGACAGCTAGAAAACATCGAAGCATCCATGGAAATAAACATAAGCACAAAGAACCCAGAAGTAGAGGTCCAACCAGATGTTCCACAAATACCTGTCCCAGACTTTTCTTTTTTGGATGAGCCGACTAGTGAAGTGGGCAAGCCTTGGGAAGAATGGATGGTGAAGGAGCAACCGAAAGCCACTAGAACTTCGAACCAACCAACATAGCTGGAAGATAGGTTTCAGATACTGAGATCACCTCGAAAGAAACCAGCTGTAGATATTGTGCTACCTTGCACACCAAAAGGCATACAGATGGACTCGCAGTTATTGGGTCATGCCGTGAAGCTCAAGTTTTTTGACCATTACGTAGCGAACGAAAGAAAATATCCATAGCTTGCACCATAAGTCTTTACGGAGACAATAGTCATGAACCCTCTCGGAGGAACTATCACTAAGCCACACCAGTGGGAAGCCGGACTAGACAGAACCGAAATCTTAGGATTGCTGAAGATACCACACTTTGGCAAAGGCCAATATGCATCGGCATGTGTCAAGCAACTATTAGCAGTCACTCATGGAGGGGATGTATGGATGGACAAACCCCTCCCCATAACTATTGAATTTATTGCACAAATTACGAGATTACCCATCCGAGGTATGGATCCCGCACTGATACTAGACGACAAGTCCAAGGAAAAAGAATTGGCAGAGGAAATGAAGAATAAATATGGCACCAACAGGGGAATGAGAGGCATTATAATCAAGAGAATTAATGATGCTGCGACACAACTGGGAGCAAAGATATTGTCCTGCAAACTGCTAAGAAAATGTTGTAAAGATGAAGTATCAGTAGGAGTTATCGCAGTCGCAGCTCAGTGCGTAGAAGGCACCTTCATGAGCTAGGCACCATATCTGTCAAACTTGTTCCAAATCGAGTATAAAGACACATAGGAAGCAGGTACAAAATTTCAGTACTCATGGAGACTTACTCTCATCGCTTTCATGGGATGGAAAGAACTTGACCACATCATCTTCTGTACCACACCACATCCAGGAGGAGTGAGGCATTGTGTCTTGAAATATATTCCACTGGCCAAGCATAAGAAGGAAAATGGAATTATATTTGAAGCTTTCCTATGGGAAATACAGGAAGCAATCAATTGAGCATGGAGTATAACACCAGAGGCTATCGCAGGATTTGAGGGCATCGCCAATTGTTGGGCTAGACGACAAGCCATGTGGATATAGCCAAGACAGGACCCACATAAATAATGTCTACAGATGCACTACTGTGTCACCGAGGGAGACATCGACGTGATCATCCACGAGTGTCCGGATGAATGGAAGATCCCAACCATATGTAGAGAAGTATAGGGACAAACAGTAGAAGGAGGGGATCTGCAGCCAGAAACACAGCCTCCACAAGTCCCAGTACCCAAGAAACCAAGAACGAGCCCAATCAAGTCTCCTTAGACAGAGGGTGGCTCAAAGAAGCTAGGGACCCAGAAGGGAAGAATAGAAACCACTTAGCCAACCAATGAACAACATAACCCAACTGAGGGAACACAGGAAACTGTGATGAACCCCATCACACAGGAATCATGGGGAACTGAGAGACCAGCGGTACAGGAAACAGGTGTGCGCAATAAATCAAAATCACAACGACCACCACCATAATACACAATCATAGAGGACGATGGCAAGATGATCGCCAGAATGGTCCAAGACTGTCTGGCAGAGGAATTTGATCATGCTGTGCACCATAGGGATAAACTACAGAAGGAGCTGGCAGAAATGGGACAACTCCTGAAGAAATTCGGATAAGCCCAGATTACAAGTAGCAACAGACGCATAGAGCCATCGAGCGCACATACCACAGAAAGAATGGAGGTAGGAGACCGTGACTCAGTTCTTATGAAACCACATTCCACAGTTTACATAAAGCCGAGCATGCTACAAATGGATGAGATTGTGGGACAGACACCACTAAAAGATTTGGATCAGATCCAATTGGTCCTAACATGGATGCCAGCAAAGGCCTTATACCAATTGCAGGTTAGCGTCGAACATGAGATATAGTCTCAAGCACATAAAAATGTGGTCGAGCTACAACAAGCAACAAAGAAGAAGGAAACACTGGAAACAGTTTGTACGTAGGCAAAATTTGAAACCCAAGAGAAAAAGGAACACAAGAATGAGTTGGAATGTAGAGTGGAAGACATTTTTGGGAAACTTCCAACTACCGCGCAAGGAAGTCAACTCCCAGCGGCATAAAAGATCGATCAGATTGCGTAGAAAATTGATCAATATCAGAAGGAGATCGAGACTCTCCTTGGACAGATTAGACCAACCACTCCACCAGCAGTAAAGGAGCAGAGGAAGCAGGAAGCAACAATGCAACTACAGGAGTTTAAAAAATAGGCCAGCACAGTAGTGGACTTGCTGGATAAAGAAACTCAACTCTGGACAAATATGGAAGAGGATCCATAGGTCCAGCAATAGGACAAGGAGGAGGAAAGGATCAATGCAATGATCCAAGAATTCAAGCAGCAAAAGAAACCATCTCAATCCTAGAATGGGTCAAGGGGACACAAGATTTAAATAGGTTATAGGCAGAACTTCTCACTACGCAAACACAAAACCAGGAGCGTCAGGCTCAAATAGAACCATTGCAGGAACGAATAGCAGCAGTACTGGAGTAGGCAGAAGAAGACATAACACAGTCATCAAGGACTCAGATGGAATGTGTAGGACTGATAAGCAAAGAAGTAGCAGCGCAAACAGTCGATATTATCAAGGAGAAAACCATGTAGGCACTGACAAAAGCAGTAGAATTGCAGGAGAAGTTTCAGACGATCACTAGGGAGATCGAGGAAGCACAACGCAATTAGGTGACTTGGGACGAGTCACATGTCAGTGTTGGGGGCCTGTTAGCACCAGGCCTAAGTGGAAAGAAGGACGATCATGGGAAAGAAAGCGTGTAGGAAACTGAAGTGACAACTGACAAAAGATCAACACGCGCGAATGCAAGAAAGCATGCAAAGAGGAAAGCGACAGCTTGAGGAAGAACAACACGTGCATGGGAGAAAAACCTAGCGTAAGAAGGGTTAGGTTTTTGGTAATATTTTGTAAGTGGCAGAAGAGTCTGAAATGTATACATATAGATACGAAAGTATCATATAGGGGTTGTTTTTTCTATCGTTGTTGATCTTATGTTAGTTTTTATGAGGATTGCGATTATTGTTGAGTGATTTTTTCTGAGTATTGTTGTTGGCGATACGTGAAGGGTTTTGAATTGTATGAACTGAGGTTTGTAAGATGTTGATAAGGAATAGACATGACGGAAGGTAGATATAAATATTAGATCACAGGATGTGGTGCCTGGTGTGATCTAGTTCACCTCACATAGATCTTACCCATTTTTGCGGAGAACTGTAAGCGCACGGTGCAAAGAAATCAAGAACTACTATAATAAAAGAGCCAAGAGACAAATCTTTGTGGACGTAGCCTAGGAGGGGTGAACCATGGTAATATCTGTGTAATGTGTTGAATGTTTTCATATCTTTAACTTCTTTCAGCAGTAGATGATTATGATTGATGAATAACCAAATGCATTATTAGAATCTGTTTATATGTTGAGTTATATGCATACGATTCCTAGGAACAAGTAGATTAAAGAAACAGTTCGCACAACAGGGCCTTGATCAAGAAACCCTTTATCTCCTACTCTATCCTAGACTGTAAACACCCGAGTCTTACAGTCAACCATCTTTAGCTATCTCGGGTGAGACTAGGCAGTACCTTTCGCATGCTGCGTTGCCTTATATTTTACCAGGAGGGCCGATAGTTAGAGGCTTTGTTGGAACCCTGAATGACATGAACCTTGGGTCAATAACTTATATAACCTAAGAAGGAAGTCGATGAAAACAACAACTTCTAGTGCTTGGGCTTGAAACACTATTATATTTACAACCTGGCTTTCAGTAAAACTCAATTTACCTTGCAGTTGCACTACTAATTCTTCTTGTTGGATGACCTGCCCTTGAATTGCTCACATCTTCTTATACATCTCATCTAGACTAGACTTGAGTAGTTGGATTTCCTATTTGTCAACAACTCTGGCCTATTCAAGTCCTTTATTTATCTCATCTCTAATATTATTCTCTGTATTCCTTATTTGACTTTGCAACTGAGCTATCATTTGATTCCTCTGCTTCAACCTTGCTTTTAGATTATCCACTGAGAATAAGTTGGTCATTGCAAAAGATACCAAAGATCCTACTACCTCTATAGCAAAGACTTCCTCTTCTAGATTTTTTCCATCCACAAGAACCCTATGCTTTTATACCATTGTACCTTCTTTCAGGTGCATTTCTTGTTTCACTACAACTTTCCTTTTCTTACTGAAAAAGAAGTCAAAGGAAGGCATTTCTTCAATAGAGATTGGGGTAAGATCACTTACGTATATAGCTTCAATATGGGGAGTCCCAAAACTTGACTATAAAGGAGTCAATGTTGTAATAGGACTGCCTAACTCTGTGAATTGTGCTCCTTCTGCTGTTTTGGGGTTATCGGCAGGAATAGTTGATGATAAAAGAAAAGTCATTTGATTTGGTTTTAAAGGTGTCTTGAATTTAAACTCTATTTCATACACTGGATGTTCTGTCTGTGAAGTTTCTGATCTTTGTGAAGACACGTCGGGATTATTTGGGTTTTCCTCTGTAGTCTTTTTATCCAAAGACTTTGGTTCGAAACCTGGAGGTGTACTTTCTTGTTCTAAAGGAGGGGTTATCGATTCTCCCAGTAGTATCTTGGGCAACCCACTTCGTTTGTGATTTTGGAAAGAAAGAAAGATGGCCTGTAGGTCAGGGGATAACACTTGGACTATGTCTTGTATCTCCTCATAAGCTCTGATTCCTTTAAATATGTCATCACAAGGGGAGTCTTTATGCTCATATGTATTCATAATGCAATGAGATAGATGATTTTCCACAACTGGATATGGATCATGCCTTCTGAGTTCAACATCCACCAATTTAATGTCCTCTAATGATGCAACTTCTACCTTGGAATGGCCAAAATTTAGCAGTGAAAACCTTCCAATCTGTATAGGAAAAGTTGGTCAGAATTTCTTCTGAACTACTTTTAAATTTTTGTCGATGCCTCCTATTATTATTTGGTAAGCCACTTCTCTGCACACCAGTTTGTCAGGAAGAAATCATGGGAGAAAATGAAGGGGGGTCAAACATATGAAGACTCTCATATAAGAGAAATTATTTTCAATAAACCAATCTACAACTGTTTTGAGGTTTCCCATGATTTTCTCTAAAATCCGTGGGGGTGGATAACCATACAATATTTGGTGCACATGAATCACTACATATTGACAGATTTCATAAAATAAATCTTTTACTTTTTCTTCCCATAGTTTAGAGTGATAGAAATGGATGGGTTCTGCACAGGTTGAGTTCTCGCTCCAATTCATCAATGGAAAATGGGTCATATAATAGATAGCGTCCATGACATATGAAAACATATAAAAATACACAGCTTGGCCTTTTGAATTTTCCATTTGGTACTCAACAATATCCTTGGTTAGGTTATTTGATAGAATCTTATCCCAATTGAATGTGAAACCCTCGACTACTTCGTGCATAATTGGCACCCATTCCGCCGGGAAATGGGTAGGGATTTTCCTCCCAAAAATTATACATAACATCATAGATATATAGATCATGTATTCATTTAATGACGCAGTGGCATAAACGCCATGGGAATCAACTCTAAATTTTGCTGGAACTCCCCACCATGTTTTAATTATATCTGGATAAGTTTGATCATATTTTGTACATTCCTTTCGTTGAAACTCTTCTATGAATTCGACATTATAAATATATTTAGAAACATGGGATATATTGTACATTACTTGAATGTGTTTTGTCCTGAAAGAGCCGACGATGGATTTTTGATGATTTATGATGCTCCTGGTTTGCACATCAATGTTCATCAAATCCTAGTTTATCATGTCATTGTATGGCATGATCTTTGGCTGTGTAGCTATTTTATGAAGTTAGGCCTCTGCTATAACTCCGAGTTTAGTTCTGGTATCATCAGTCTTTTTGTCTCCAAAATCATCTAGGCAATTCATGGCTTCACGCTCCAAGATTTCGAAAATATGCATCCAGGACTTGATCGAGTCTACAACGTGTGGTGTGGTATCAGACAGAACGTCAGTGTTCGTATTTGAGCCTTCACCAGCCTCATCACTCTTCTTCAAAGTTTTCCTGGGTGCCATGATGCCTGTGATAAAAATGAGTACCTGTTACAAAGGAGAAGGTGTAATTTTTCTTTGAGTGAAATTTACTATTTTGCTGGAAGCGAGAATCAAATTTGAAATAAAAAGCTCTTATTCACCCCCAGTCTGCCTTAATTTTGAGCGTGCTTATAGGGATGAGGAATTTATTTGTTTTAATGAGGAGAGTACAGCTGGAGATATGAACCTTATGCCTTAAAATATTTCCATTAATCCATAATAAATGATGCCCAATATCGGTGATTCGATACCGGGAGTTTTGGATGAAAAATCATTGAAGAATCCCGAAATGTGAAAGTGTGAAAAACCAATTTATATCATTAATTTTTGTTTAGATGTTAAAATAATCACGTTTAAGTATTTAATACTTTTCAAAACTTCATGCTTCGGGGTTTTTTGGACGTGATGAATGATAATTCTCCGGTTCCCAGAAATGCGACTGGTTAGCAATATATTAAGTATGTTTAAACTTTTAATTAATCACGATTAAACGGGATTTTGTGACTTACACATTGGGATTTTGAGCTGTTGTTTGAGGTGGGATTCCCGAAAATGAAATTACGATAAGCTTGAATCACCATTAAACGTTCTTAATCATTCTTATTAACTTGGTTTAATTTCTTTTAAATTAACTTTTGTGACTTTGCGTATCGGGAATTTGGGGTTCATTGTAATGTCAATCTGCTTATATCGCAAAACCCTGAAACCTGAAACTTTTGAAATTTTTTTAAAGTTTTGAATTTATTTTAAAACCAAGGGATGATCCATAATGCTAGGACCTTTAAACCATTGGATTGATTGAATGAATTTATTTAGCCGGTGATTATCCAATTGCATTTTTTGAGCTCTTTTTATTTAAACAAAAAATTAAATTTTATTTTAGTCTAAGGTTTTAGGAATATATAAAGTTTGTTTCAACATAGGGTCCATCTAGGGATCTCGTCTCCTTGCGAGATGAGAAGAACATGTAGACTGAGTGCCTTTATTAGGTAAATGGAGTCATTATTGCAGTTATGTGAAACACATTTTGGAGAAAGCACAAAACAGGACTTTAAGATTTCATCCCTAACTTTGAAGACTCTTCAAAGCTACAACATTTGGTGATCTCGAGTTAGGCTTATAATAGTTTTCCTTTCCTAAAAATGACCTCAGATTTGTATAAGGTAATCGAAACAACCTTAATTGTTCTACCAGGTTTTATTTGATTTTGTTCGCATCAAGGTGAAGTAATTCCAATGTTTTAAGTTAGGGAATCCCATAAACTTAGAATGTAGATATAGCCAAAAACAAAAAAAGTTATTAGAGCATCTTGTAATTCATGTATAACAGCCTATCAGATATGTAGACATTGCTTCACTACTAGCGAGCCTGTTCAGTACCCCGGTGAAGTTATCAGATTTCCCACATTGAATTTTCTTTCACCACTTCAATTAGTATTTTAGCATTTAAATGCTGAGATGAGGGAAATCATTTAATGAATTTCCTTTCATCATCTCTCTTGGACTAGATGGGGGCAATCATTTAATGAATTTCCTTTCACCATCTATCTTTTTTCAAGATATGAAGTGGGGGAAATTAGTTGGTACGCAATATACCTAGGAAAATATCTGTTTATATTTTAACAATAGAGGTCTGTCAACTCACTTTAATTTCTATGGACTAATGCTCTCATGACCTTCAACATATTTGCCTTTAGGGAAAATCTCAAGGGGAGTTCTTATTATATTTTTCAGGGACTTTCCTTGAGTGAAACTAATCATTTTAATCATGTTAGAATGACTAAGAGAGTTAGGATTAACCTAGACATACTTTCAATTCAACTAAAGTTTAGATGAACTATAAAACCTTTACCTATTCTCGTTTTGAAGGTTAGTTTATGAGTTTCCAAAGTTAAGGTGAGACCTTTCTCCTTTATGAAGCTTATGGGAAGAAAACAAGGATCAAGTGGAGAAAAATATTGATCATAGACAGGGGAAAAGAAAGGGGTTTCAGATATTCTGTTTTAGATACAATTACTCTTACCAAGCTTCTTACTCAACTCTTGAAACTTTTCCTTAAATTCTTATATATATATATATATATATATATATATATATATATATATATATATATATATATATATATATATATTT